>JBBPBR010001475.1:19489-41342 GCA_037974775.1 Cicer pinnatifidum | reverse complement strand
AGGGAGGACGAAAATGACCTAATTGATCATCTAATGGCACAAACACACCTATTAGATGCACAAGATTGGTTAAAAACCCTAATTGGACAAGAATAAGCCTAGGGAGGACGAAAATGACATAATTCGATCATCCAATGACACAAACACACCTATTGGATAATAAAAGATTGGTTAAAAACCCTAATTGGACAAGAATATGCCTAGGGAGGACGAAAATGACCTAAATAATAATCCAATGACACAAATGAACTTATTGGATGCACAAGATTGGTTAAAAACCCTAATTGGACAAGAATAAGCCTAGGGAGGACGAAAATGACCTAAATGTTAATCTAATGAAACGACTCAACTTATTGGATGCACAAGATTGGTTAAAAACCCTAATTGGACAAGAATAAGCATAGGGAGGACGAAAATGACCTAATTGATCATCCAATGACACAAACACACCTATTGGATGAACAAGATTGGTTAAAAACCCTAATTGGACAAGAATATGCCGAGGGAGGACGAAAATGACCTAAATATTAATTCAATGAAACAAACAAACTTATTGGATGCACAAGATAGGTTAAAAACCCTAATTGGACAAGAATAAGCCTAGGGAGGACGAAAATGACCTAATTGATCATCCAATGACACAAACACACCTATTGGATGCACAAGATTGGTTAAAAACCCTAATTGGACAAGAATATGCCTAGGGAGGACGAAAATGACCTAATTGATCATCCAATGACACAAACACACCTATTGGATGCACAAGATTGGTTAAAAACCCTAATCAGACAAGAATATGCCTAGGTAGGACGAAAATGACCTAATTGATCATCCAATGACACAAACAGACCTATTGGATCCACAAGATTGGTTAAAAACTCTAATTGGACAAGAATAAGCCTAGGGAGGACGAAAATGACCTAAATGTTAATCCAATGACACAACTCAACTTATTGGATGCACAAGATTGGTTAAAAACCCTAATTGGACAAGAATAAGCCTAGGGAGTACGAAAATGACCTAATTGATCATCCAATGACACAAACTCACCTATTGGATGCACAAGATTGGTTAAAAACCCTAATTGGACAAGAATAAGCCTAGGGAGGACGAAAATGACCTAATTGATCATCCAATGACACAAATGAACTTATTGGATGCACAAGATTTGTTAAAAACCCTAATTGGACCAGAATATGCCTAGGGAGGACGAAAATGACCTAAATATTAATTCAATGACACAAACAAAGTTATTGGATGCACAAGATTGGTTAAAAACCCTAATTTGACAAGAATAAGTCTAGGGAGGACGAAAATAACCTAATTGATCATCCAATGACACAAACACACCTATTGGATGCACAAGATTGGTTAAAAACCCTAATTGGACAAGAATAAGCCTAGGGAGGACGAAAATGACCTAATTGATCATCCAATGACACAAACACACCTATTGGATGCACAAGATTGGTTAAAAACCCTAATTGGACAAGAATATGCCAAGGGAGGACGAAAATGACCTAAATATTAATTCAATGACATAAAGAAACTTTTTGGATGCACAAGATTGGTTAAAAACCCTAATTGGACCAGAATAAGCCTAGGGAGGACGAAAATGACCTAATTGATCATCCAATGACATAAACAAAGTTATTGGATGCACAAGATTGGTTAAAAACCCTAATTGGACAAGAATAAGCCTAGGGAGGAAGAAAATGACCTAATTGATCATCCAATGACACAAACACACCTATTGGATGCACAAGATTGGTTAAAAACCCTAATTGGACAAGAATAAGCCTAGGGAGGACGAAAATGACCTAATTGATCATCCAATGACACAAACACACCTATTGGATGCACAAGATTGGTTAAAAACCCTAATTGGACAAGAATATGCCTAGGGAGGATGAAAATGACCTAATTGATCATCCAATGACACAAACACACCAATTGGATGCACAAGATTCGTTAAAAACCCTAATTGGACAAGAATATGCATAGGGAGGTCGAAAATGACCTAATTGATCATCCAATGACACAAACACACCTATTGGATGCACAAGATTGGTTAAAAACCCTAATTGGACAAGAATATGCCTAGGGAGGACGAAAATGACCTAATTGATCATCCAATGACACAAACACACCTATTGGATGCACAAGATTGGTTAAAAACCCTAATTGGACAAGAATAAGCCTAGGGAGGACGAAAATGACCTAATTGATCATCCAATGACACAAACACACCTATTGGATGCACAAGATTGGTTAAAAACCCTAATTGGACAAGAATAAGCCTTCGAAGGACGAAAATGACCTAATTGATCATTCAATGACACAAACACACCTATTGGATGCACAAGATTGGTTAAAAACCCTAATTGGACAAGAATAAGCCTATGGAGGACGAAAATGAACTAATTGATCATCGAATGACACAAACACACCTATTGGATGCACAAGATTGGTTAAAAACCATAATTGGACAAGAATATGCCTAGGGAGGACGAAAATGACCTAATTCATCATCCAATGACACAAACACACCTATTGGATGCACAAGATTGGTTAAAAACCCTAATTGGACAAGAATAAGCCTAGGGAGGACGAAAATGACCTAATTGATCATCCAATGACACAAACACACCTATTGGATGCACAAGATTGGTTAAAAACCCTAATTGGACAAGAATAAGCCTAGGGAGGACGAAAATGACCTAATTGATCATCCAATGACACAAACACACCTATTGGATGCATAAGATTGGTTAAAAACCCTAATTGGACAAGAATAAGCTTAGGGAGGACGAAAAATGACCTAATTGATCATCCAATGACACAAACACACCTATTGGATGCACAAGATTGGTTAAAAACCCTAATTGGACAAGAATAAGCCTAGGGAGGACGAAAATGACCTAATTGATCATCCAATGACACAAACACACCTATTGGATGCACAAGATTGGTTAAAAACCCTAATTGGACAAGAATAAGCCTAGGGAGGACGAAAATGACCTAATTGATCATCCAATGACACAAACACACCTATTGGATGCACAAGATTGGTTAAAAACCCTAATTGGACAAGAATAAGCCTAGGGAGAATGAAAATGACCTTAATGTTAATCCAATGACACAACTCAACTTATTGGATGCACAAGATTGGTTAAAAACCCTAATTGGACAAGAATAAGCCTAGGGAGGACGAAAATGACCTAATTGATCATCCAATGACACAAACACACCTATTGGATGCACAAGATTGGTTAAAAACCCTAATTGGACAAGAATAAGCCTAGGGAGGACGAAAATGACCTAATTGATCATCCAATGACACAAACACACCTATTGGATACACAAGATTGGTTAAAAACCCTAATTGGGCAAGAATATGCCTAGGGAGGACGTCGAAAATGACCTAAATGTTAATCGAATGACACAAATGAACTTATTGGACGCACAAGATTTGTTAAAAACCTTAATTGGAGAAGAATAAGCATAGGGAGGACGAAAATGACCTAAATGTTAATTCAATGAAACAACTCAACTTATGGGATGCACAAGATTGGTTAAAAACCCTAATTGGACAAGAATAAGCCTAGGGAGGACGAAAATGACCTAATTGATCATCCAATGACACAAACACACCTATTGGATGCACAAGATTGGTTAAAAACCCTAATTGGACAAGAATAAGCCTAGGGAGGACGAAAATGACCTAATTGATCATCCAATGACACAAACACACCTATTGGATGCACAAGATTGGTTAAAAACCCTAATTGGACAAGAATATGCCTAGGGAGGTCGAAAATGACCTAAATATTAATTCAATGACACAAACAAAGTTATTGGATGCACAAGATTGGTTAAAAAAACCCTAATTGGACAAGAATAAGCCTAGGGAGGACGTAAATGACCTAATTGATCATCCAATGACACAAACACACCTATTGGATGCACAAGATTGGTTAAAAACCCTAATTGGACAAGAATATGCCTATGGAGGACGAAAATGACCTAAATATTAATTCAATGACACAAACAAACTTATTGGATGCACAAGATTGGTTAAAAACCTTAATTGGACAAGAATAAGCTTAGGGAGGACAAAAATGACCTAATTGATCATCCAATGACACAAACACACCTATTGGATGCACAAGATTGGTTAAAAAACCTAATTGGACAAGAATATGCCTAGGGAGGACGAAAATGACCTAAATGTTAATTCAATGACACAAACAAACTTATTGGATGCACAAGATTGGTTAAAAACCCTAATTGGACAAGAATAAGCCTAGGGAGGACGAAAATGACCTAATTGATCATCCAATGACACAAACACACCTATTGGATGCACAAGATTGGTTAAAAACCCTAATTGGACAAGAATATGCCTAGGGAAGACGAAAATGACCTAAATATTAATTCAATGACACCAACAAACTTATTGGATGCACAAGATTGGTTAAAAACCCTAATTGGACAAGAATAAGCCTAGGGAGGACGCAAATGACCTAATTGATCATCCAATGACACAAACACACCTATTGGATGCACAAGATTGGTTAAAAACCCTAGTTGGACAAGAATATGCCTAGGGAGGACGAAAATGACCTAATTGATCATCCAATGACACAAATGAACTTATTGGATGCACAAGATTGGTTAAAAACCCTAATTGGACAAGAATATGCCTAGGGAGGACGAAAATGACCTAAATGTTAATCCAATGACACAACTCAACTTTTTGGATGCACAAGATTGGTTAAAAACCCTAATTGGACAAGAATAAGCCTAGGGAGGACGAAAATGACCTAATTGATCATCCAATGACACAAACACACCTATTGGATGCACAAGATTGGTTAAAAACTCTAATTGGACAAGAATAAGCCTAGCGAGGACGTAAATGACCTAATTGATCATCCAATGACACAAACACACCTAATGGATGCACAAGATTGGTTAAAAACCCTAATTGGACAAGAATAAGCCTAGGGAGGACGAAAATGACCTAATTGATCATCCAATGACACAAACACACCTATTGGATGCACAAGATTGGTTAAAAACCCTAATTGGACAAGAATATGCCTAGGGAGGACGAAAATGACCTAATTGTTAATCCAATGACAACACTCAACTTATTGGATGCACAAGATTGGTTAAAAACCCTAATTGGACAAGAATAAGCCTAGGGAGGACGAAAATGACCTAATTGATCATCCAATGACACAAACACACCTATTGGATGCACAAGATTGGTTAAAAACCCTAATTGGACAAGAATTAGCCTAGGGAGGACGAAAATGACCTAAATGTTAATCCAATGAAACAACTCAACTTATTGGATGCACAAGATTGGTTAAAAACCCTAATTGGACAAGAATAAGCCTAGGGAGGACGAAAATGACCTAATTGATCATCCAATGACACAAACACACCTATTGGATGCACAAGATTGGTTAAAAACCCTAATTGGACAAGAATAAGCCTAGGGAGGACGAAAATGACCTAATTGATCATCCAATGACACAAACACACCTATTGGATTCACAAGATTTGTTAACAACCCTAATTGGACAAGAATAAGCCTAGGGAGGACGAAAATGACCTAATTGATCATCCAATGACACAAACACACCTATTGGATGCACAAGATTTGTTAAAAACCCTAATTGGACAAGAATAAGCCTAGGGAGGACGAAAATGACCTAATTGATCATCCAATGACACAAACACACCTATTGGATGCACAAGATTGGTTAAAAACCCTAATTGGAAGAGAATAAGCCTAGGGAGGACGAAAATGACCTAATTGATCATCCAATGACACAAACACACCTATTGGATGCACAAGATTGGTTAAAAACCCTAATTCGACAAGAATATGCCTAAGGAGGACGAAAATGACCTAAATATTAATTCGATGACACAAACAAAGTTATTGGATGCACAAGATTGGTTAAAAACCCTAATTGGACAAGAATAAGCCTTGGGATGACGAAAATAACCTAATTGATCATCCAATGACACAAACACACCTATTGGATGCACAAGATTGGTTAAAAACCCTAATTGGACAAGAAAATGCCTAGGGAGGACGAAAATGACCTAAATGTAAATCCAATGACACAAATGACCTTATTGGATGCACAAGATTGCTTAAAACCCCTAATTGGACAAGAATAAGCCTAGGGAGGACGAAAATGACCTAAATGTTAATCCAATGAAACAACTCAACTTATTGGATGCACAAGATTGGTTAAAAACCCTAATTGGACAAGAATAAGCCTAGGGAGGACGAAAATGACCTAATTGATCATCCAATGACACAAACACACCTATTGGATGCACAAGATTGGTTAAAAACCCTAATTGGACAAGAATAAGCCTAGGGAGGACGAAAATGACCTAATTGATTATCCAATGACACAAACACACCTATTGGATGCACAAGATTGGTTAAAAACCATAATTCGACAAGAATATGCCTAGGGAGGACGAAAATGACCTAAATATTAATTCAATGACACAAACACACCTATTGGATGCACAAGATTGGTTAAAAACCCTAATTGGACAAGAATAAGCCTAGGGAGGACGAAAATGACCTAATTGATTATCCAATGACACAAACACACCTATTGGATGCACAAGATTGGTTAAAGACCCTAATTGGACAAGAATAAGCCTAGGGAGGACGAAAATGACCTAAATGATAATCCAATGACACAACTCAACTTATTGGATGCACAAGATTGGTTAAAAACCCTAATTGGACAAGAATAAGCCTAGGGAGGACGAAAATGACCTAATTGATCATCCAATGACACAAACACACCTATTGGATGCACAAGATTGGTTAAAAACCCTAATTGGACAAGAATATGCCTAGGGAGGACGAAAATGACCTAATTGATCATGAAATGACACAAACACACCTATTGGATGCACAAGATTGGTTAAAAACCCTAATTGGACAAGAATAGGCCTAGGGAGGACGAAAATGACCTAAATATTAATTCAATGACACTAACAAACATATTGGACGCACAAGATTGGTTAAAAATCCTAATTGGACAAGAATAAGCCTAGGGAGGATAAAAATGACCTAATTGATCATCCAATGACACAAACACACCTATTGGAAGCACAAGATTGGTTAAAAATCCTAATTGGACAAGAATATGCCTAGGGAGGACGAAAATGACCTAAATGTTAATCCAATGACACAAATGAACTTATTGGATGCACAAGATTGGTTAAAAACCCTAATTGGACAAGAATAAGCCTAGGGAGGACGAAAATGACCTAATTGATCATCCAATGACAGAAACACACCGATTGGATTCACAAGATTGGTTAAAAACCCTAATTCGACAAGAATATGCCTAAGGAGGACGAAAATGACCTAAATATTAATTCAATGACACAAACAAAGTTATTGGATGCACAAGATTGGTTAAAAACCCTAATTGGACAAGAATAAGCCTTGGGATGATGAAAATGACCTAATTGATCATCCAATGACACAAACACACCTATTGGATGCACAAGATTGGTTAAAAACCCTAATTGGACAAGAATAAGCCTAGGGAGGACGAAAATGACCTAATTGATCATCCAATGACACAAACACACCTATTGGATGCACAAGATTGGTTAAAAACCCTAATTGGACAAGAATAAGCCTAGGGAGGACGAAAATGACCTAATTGATCATCCAATGACACAAACACACCTATTGGATGCACAAGATTGGTTAAAAACCCTAATTGGACAAGAATAAGCCTAGGGAGGACGAAAATGACCTAATTGATCATCCAATGACACAAACACATCTATTGGAAGCACAAGATTGGTTAGAAACCCTAGTTGGACAAGAATATGCCTAGGGAGGACGAAAATGACCTAATTGATCATCCAATGACACAAATGAACTTATTGGATGCACAAGATTGCTTAAAAACCCTAATTGGACAAAAATAAGCATAGAAAGGACGAAAATGACCTAATTGATCATCCAATGACACAAACACACCTATTGGATGCACAAGATTGGTTAAAAACCCTAATTGGACAAGAATAAGCCTAGGGAGGACGAAAATGACCTAATTGATCATCCAATGACACAAACACACCTATTGGATGCACAAGATTGGTTAAAAACCCTAATTGGACAAGAATAAGCCTAGGGAGGACGAAAATGACCTAATTGATCATCCAATGACACAAACACACCTATTGGATGCACAAGATTGGTTTAAAACCCTAGATGGACAAGAATATGCCTAAGGAGGACGAAAAGGACCTAATTGATCATCCAATGACACAAATGAACTTATTGCATGCACAAGATTGGTTAAAAACCCTAATTGGCCAATAATAAGCCTAGGGAGGACGAAAATGACCTAATTGATCATCCAATGACACAAACACACCTATTGGATGCACAAGATTGGTTAAAAACCCTAATTGGACAAGAATAAGCCTAGGGAGGACGAAAATGACCTAATTGATCATCCAATGACACAAACACACCTATTGGATGCACAAGATTGGTTAAAAACCCTAATTGGACAAGAATATGCCTAGGGAGGACGAAAATGACCTAAATATTAATTCAATGAAACAAACAAACTTATTGGATGCACAAGATTGGTTAAAAACCCTAATTGGACAAGAATAAGCCTAGGGAGGACGAAAATGACCTAATTGATCATCCAATGTCATTAACACACCTATTTGAAGCACAAGATTTGTTAAAAACCCTAATTGGACAAGAATATGCCTAGGGAGGACGAAAATGACCTAAATATTAATTCAACGACACACACACACCTATTGGAAGCACAAGATTGGTTAAAAACCCTAATTAGACAAGAATAAGCCTAGGGAGGACGAAAATGACCTAATTGATCATCCAATGACACAAACACACCTATTGGATGCACAAGTTGGTTAAAAACCCTAATTGGACAAGAATAACCCTAGGGAGGACGAAAATGACCTAATTGATCATCCAATGACACAAACACACCTATTGGATGCACAAGATTGGTTAAAAACCCTAATTGGACAAGTATAAGCCTAGGGAGGACGAAAATGACCTAATTGATCATCCAATGACACAAATGAACTTATTGGATGCACAAGATTGGTTAAAAACCCTAATTGGACAAGAATATGCCTAGGGAGGACGAAAATGACCTAAATATTGATTCAATGAAACAAACAAACTTATTGGATGCACAAGATTGGTTAAAACCCCTAATTGGACAAGAATAAGCCTAGGGAGGACGAAAATGACCTAATTGATCATCCAATGACACAAAAACACCTATTGGATGCACAAGATTGGTTAAAAATCCTAATTGGACAAGAATAAGCCTAGGGAGGACGAAAATGACCTAATTGATCATCAAATGACACAAACACACCTATTGGATGCACAAGATTGGTTAAAAACCCTAATTGGACAAGAATATGCCTAGGGAGGACGAAAATAACCTAAATGTTAATCCAATGACACAAATGAACTTATTGGATGCACAAGATTGGATAAAAACCCTAATTGGAAAAGAATAAGCCTAGGGGGGACGAAAATGACCTAAATGTTAATCCAATGAAACAACTCAACTTATTGGATGCACAAGATTGGTTAAAAACCCTAATTGGACAAGAATAAGCCCAGGGAGGACGAAAATGACCTAATTGATCATCCAATGTCACAAACACACCTATTGGAAGCACAAGATTGGTTAAAAACCCTAATTGGACAAGAATAAGCCTAGGGAGGACGAAAATGACCTAAATGATAATCCAATGACACAAATGAACTTATTGGATGCACAAGATTGGTTAAAAACCCTAATTGGACAAGAATAAGCCTAGGGAGGACGAAAATAACCTAAATGTTCATCAAATGACTAAACAGACCTATTGGATGCACAAGATTGGTTAGAAACCCTAATTGGACAAGAATAAGCCTAGGGAGGACGAAAATGACCTAAATGTTCATCCAATGACACAAATGAACTTATTGGATGCACAAGATTGGTTAAAAACCCTAATTGGACAAGAATAAGCCTAGGGAGGACGAAAATGACCTAAATGTTCATCCAATGACACAAATGAACTTATTGGATGCATAAGATTGGTTAAAAACCCTAATAGGACAAGAATAAGCCTAGGGAGGACAAAAATAACCTAAATGTTAATCCAATGACACAAATGAACTTATTGGATGCACAAGATTGCTTAAAAGCCTAGATGGACAAGAATAAGCCTAGGGAGGATGAAAATGACCTAAATGTTCATCCAATGACACAAACACACCTATTGGATGCACAAGATTGGTTAAAAACCCTAATTGGACAAGAATAAGCCTAGGGAGGACGAAAATGACCTAAATGTTCATCCAATGACACACACACACCTATTGGATGCACAAGATTGGTTAGAAACCCTAATTGGACAAGAATAAGCCTAGGGAGGACGAAAATGACCTAAATGTTAATCCAATGACACAAATGAACTTATTGGATGCACAAGATTGGTTAAAAACCCTAATTGGACAAGAATAAGCCTAGGGAGGATGAAAATAACCTAAATGTTCATCAAATGACTAAACACACCTATTGGATGCACAAGATTGGTAAGAAACCCTAATTGGACAAGAATAAGCCTAGGGAGGACGAAAATGACCTAAATGTTAATCCAATGACACAAATGAACTTATTGGATGCACAAGATTGGTTAAAAACCCTAATTGGACAAGAATAAGCCTAGGGAGGACGAAAATGACCTAAATGTTAATCCAATGACACAAATGAACTTATTGGATGCACAAGATTGGTTAAAAACCCTAATTGGACAAGAATAAGCCTAGGAAGGACGAAAATGACCTAAATGTTCATCCAATGACACAAACACACCTATTGGATGCACAAGATAGTTTAGAAACCCTAATTGGACAAGAATAAGCCTAGGGTGAACGAAAATGACCTAAATGTTCATCCAATGACACAAATGAACATATTGGATGCACAAGATTGGTTAAGAACCCTAATTGGACAAGAATAAGCCTTGGGAGGACGAAAATGACCTAAATGTTCATCCAATGACACAATTGAACTTATTGGATGCACAAGATTGGTTAAAAACCCTAATGGGACAAGAATAAGGTTAGGGAGGACGAAAATAACCTAAATGTTCATCCAATGTCGCAAACACACCTATTGGATGCACAAGATTGGTTAGAAACCCTAATTGGACAAGAATAAGCCTAGGGAGGACGAAAATGACATAAATGTTAATCCAATGACACAAATGAACTTATTGGATGCACAAGATTGGTTAAAAACCCTAATTGGACAAGAATAAGCCTAGGGAGGACGAAAATGACCTAAATGTTCATCCAATGACACAATTGAACTTATTGGATGCACAAGATTGGTTAGAAACCCTAATTGGACAAGAATAAGCCTAGGGAGGACGAAAATGACCTAAATGTTAATCCAATGACACAAATGAACTTATTGGATGCACAAGATTGGTTAAAAACCCTCATTGGACAAGAAGAAGCCTAGGGAGGACGAAAAAGACCTAAATGTTCATCCAATGACACAAACACACCTATTGGATGCACAGATTGTTTAGAATCCCTAATTGAACAAGAATAAGCCTAGGGAGGACGAAAATGACCTAAATGTTCATCCAATGACACAAATGAACTTATTGGATGCACAAGATTGGTTAAAAACCCTAATTGGACAAGAATAAGCCTAGGGAGGACGAAAATGACCTAAATGTTCATCCAATGACACAACTGAACTTATTGGACGCACAAGATTGGTTAAAAACCCTAATTGGACAAGAATAAGCCTAGGGAGGACGAAAATGACCTAAATGTTCATCCAATGACACAAATGAACTTATTGGATGCACAAGATTGGTTAAAAACCCTAATTGGACAAGAATAAGCCTAGGGAGGACGAAAATGACCTAAATGTTCATCCAATGACGCAAACACACCTATTGGATGCACAAGACTGGTTAGCAACCCTAATTGGACAAGAATAAGCCTAGGGAGGACGAAAATGACCTAAATGTTCATCCAATAACACAAACACGCCTATTGGATGCACAAGATTGGTTAAAAACCCTAATTGGACAAGAATAAGCCTAGGGTGGACGAAAATGACCTAAATGTTTATCCAATGACACAAATGAACTTATTGGATGCACAAGATTGGTTAAAAACCCTAATTGGACAAGAATAAGCCTAGGGAGGACGAAAATGACCTAAATGTTCATCCAATGACACAAACACACCTATTGGATGCACAAGATTGGTTAGAAACCCTAATTGGACAAGAATAAGCCTAGGGAGGACGAAAATGACCTAAATGTTCATCCAATAACTCAAACACGCCTATTGGATGCACAAGATTGGTTAAAAACCCTAATTGGACAAGAATAAGCCTAGGGTGGACGAAAATGACCTAAATGTTTATCCAATGACACAAATGAACTTATTGGATGCACAAGATTGGTTAAAAACCCTAATTTGACAAGAATAAGCCTAGGGAGGACGAAAATGACCTAAATGTTCATCCAATGACACAAACACACCTATTGGATGCACAAGATTGGTTAGAAACCCTAATTGGACAAGAATAAGCCTAGGGAGGACGAAAACGACCTAAATAGTAATCCAATGACACAAATGAACTTATTGGATGCACAAGATTGGTTAAAAACCCTAATTAGACAAGAATAAGCCTAGGGAGGATGAAAATGACCTAAATGTTCATCCAATGACACAAACACACTTATTGGATGCACAAGATTGGTTAGAAACCCTAATTGGACAAGAATAAGCCTAGGGAGGACGAAAATGACCTAAATGTTAATCCAATGACACAAATGAACTTATTGGATGCACAAGATTGGTTAAAAACCCTAATTGGACAAGAATAAGCCTAGGGAGGACGAAAATAACCTAAATGTTCATCAAATGACTAAACACACCTATTCGATGCACAAGAATGGTTAGAAACCCTAATTGGACAAGAATAAGCATAGGGAGGACGAAAATGACCTAACTATTCATCCAATGACACAAATGAACTTATTGGATGCACAAGATTGGTTAAAAACCCTAATTGGACAAGAATAAGCCTAGGGAGGACGAAAATGACCTAAATGTTCATCCAATGACACAAACACACCTATTGGATGCACAAGATAGTTTAGAAACCCTAATTGGACAAGAATAAGCCTAGGGAGGACGAAAATGACCTAAATGTTAATCCAATGACACAAATGAACTTATTGGATGCACAAGATTGGTTAAAAACCCTAATTGGACAAGAATAAGCCTAGGGAGGACGAAAATGACCTAAATGTTAATCCAATGACACAACTCAACTTATTGGATGCGCAAGATTGGTTAAAAACCCTAATTGGACAAGAATAAGCCTAGGGAGGACGAAAATGACCTAAATGTTAATCCAATGACACAAATGAAGTTATTGGATGCACAAGATTGGTTAAAAACCCTAATTGGACAAGAATAAGCCTAGGGAGGACGAAAATGACCTAATTGATCATCCAATGACACAAACACAGCTATTGGATACACAAGATTGGTTAAAAACCCTAATTGGACAAGAATATGCCTAGGGAGGATGAAAATGACTTAAATGTTAATCCAATGACACAAATGAACTTATTGGATGCACAAGATTGGTTAAAAACCCTAATTGGACAAGAATAAGCCTAGGGAGGACGAAAATGACCTAAATGTTAATCCAATGAAACAACTCAACTTATTGGATGCACAAGATTGGTTAAAAACCCTAATTGGACAAGAATAAGCCTAGGGAGGACGAAAATGACCTAATTGATCATCAAATGACACAATCACACCTATTGGATGCACAAGATTGGTTAAAAACCGTAATTGGACAAGAATATGCCTAGGGAGGACGAAAATGACCTAAATATTAATTCAATGACACAAACAAAGTTATTGGATGCACAAGATTGGTTAAAAACCCTAATTGGACAAGAATCAGCCAAGGGAGGACGAATATGACCTAATTGATCATCCAATGACACAAACACACCTATTGGATGCACAAGATTGGTTAAAAACCCTAATTGGACATGAATAAGCCTAGGGAGGACGAAAATGACCTAATTGATCATCCAATGACACAAACACACCTATTGGATACACAAAATTGGTTAAAAACCCTAATTGGACAAGAATATGCCTAGGGAGGACGAAAATGATCTAAATGTTAATCCAATGACACAAATGAACTTATTGGATGCACAAGATTGGTTAAAAACCCTAATTGGACAAGAATAAGCCTAGGGAGGACGAAAATGACCTAAATGTTAATCCAATGAAACAACTCAACTTATTGGATGCACAAGATTGGTTAAAAACCCTAATTGGACAAGAATAAGCCTAGGGAGGACGAAAATGCCTTAATTGATCATCCAATGACACAAACACACCTATTGGATGCACAAGATTGGTTAAAAACCCTAATTGGACAAGAATATGCCTAGGGAGGACGAAAATGACCTAAATATTAATTCAATGAAACAAACAAACTTATTGCAGGCACAAGATTGCTTAAAAACCCTAATAGGACAAGAATAAGTCTATGGAGGACGAAAATGACCTAATAGATCATCAAATGACACAAACACACCTATTGGATGCACAAGGTTGGTTAAAAACCCTAATTGGACAAGAATATGCCTAGGGAGGACGAAAATGACCTAAATATTAATTCAATGACACAAACACACCTATTGGATGCACAAGATTGGTTAAAAACCCTAATTGGACAATAATAAGCCTAGGGAGGACGAAAATGACCTAATTGATCATCCAATGGCACAAACACACCTATTGGATGCACAAGATTGGTTAAAAACCCTAATTGCACAAGAATAAGCCTAGGGAGGACGAAAATGACCTAATTCGATCATCCAATGACACAAACACACCTATTGGATACACAAGATTGGTTAAAAACCCTAATTGGACAAGAATATGCCTAGGGAGGACGAAAATGACCTAAATGTTAATCCAATGACACAAATGAACTTATTGGATGCACAAGATTGGTTAAAAACCCTAATTGGACAAGAATAAGCCTAGGGAGGACGAAAATGACCTAAATGTTAATCCAATGAAACAACTCAACTTATTGGATGCACAAGATTGGTTAAAAACCCTAATTGGACAAGAATAAGCCTAGGGAGGACGAAAATGACCTAATTGATCATCAATTGGCACAAACACACCTATTGGATGCACAAGATTGGTTAAAAACACTAATTGGACAAGAATATGCCTAGGGAGGACGAAAATGACCTAAATATTAATTCAATGACACAAATGAACTTATTGGATGCACAAGATTGGTTAAAAACCCTAATTGGACAAGAATAAGCCTAGGGAGGACGAAAATGACCTAAATGTTAATCCAATGAAACAACTCAACTTATTGGATGCACAAGATTGGTTAAAAACCCTAATTGGACAAGAATAAGCCTAGGGAGGACGAAAATGACCTAATTGATCATCAAATGACACAAACACACCTATTGGATGCACAAGATTGGTTAAAAACCCTAATTGGACAAGAATATGCCTAGCGAGGACGAAAATGACCTAAATATTAATTCAATGACACAAACAAAGTTATTGGATGCACAAGATTGGTTAAAAACCCTAATTCGACAAGAATAAACCTAGGGAGGACGAAAATGACTTAATTGATCATCCAATGACACAAACACACCTATTGGATACACAAGATTGGTTAAAAACCCTAATTGGACAAGAATATGCCTAGGGAGGACGAAAATGACCTAAATGTTAATCCAATGACACAAATGAACTTATTGGATGCACAAGATTGGTTAAAAACCCTAATTGGACAAGAATAAGCCTAGGGAGGACGAAAATGACATAAATGTTAATCCAATGAAACAACTCAACTTATTGGATGCACAAGATTAGTTAAAAACCCTAATTGGACAAGAATAAGCCTAGTGAGGACGAAAATGACCTAATTGATCATCCAATGACACAAACACACCTATTGGATGCACAAGATTGGTTAAAAACCCTAATTGGATAAGAATATGCCTAGGGAGGACTGAAATGACCTAATTGATCATCCAATGACACAAACACACCTATTGGATGCACAAGATTGGTTAAAAACCCTAATTGGACAATAATATGCCTAGGGAGGACGAAAATGACCTAAATATTAATTCAATGACACAAACAAAGTTATTGGATGCACAAGATTGGTTTAAAACCCTAATTGGACAAGAATAAGCCTAGGAAGGACGAAAATGACCTAATTGATCATCCAATGACACAAACACACCTATTGGATGCACAAGATTGGTTAAAAACCCTAATTGGACAAGAATAAGCCTAGGGAGGACGAAAATGACCTAATTGATCATCCAATGCCGCAAACACACCTATTGGATGCACAAGACTGGTTAAAAACCCTAATTGGACAAGAATATACTTAGGGAGGACGAAAATGAGCTAAATATTAATTCAATGACACAAACAAAATTATTAGATGCACAAGATTGGTTAAAAACCCTAATTGGACAAGAATAAGCCTAGGGAGGACGAAAATGACCTAATTGATCATCCAATGACACAAACACACCTATTGGATGCACAAGATTGGTTAAAAACCCTAATTGGACAAGAATATGCCTAGGGAGGACGGAAATGACCTAATTGATCATCCAATGACACAAACACACCTATTGGATGCACAAGATTGGTTAAAAACCATAATTGGACAATAATATGCCTAGGGAGGACGAAAATGACCTAAATATTAATTCAATGACACAAACAAACTTATTGGATGCACAAGATTGGTTAAAAACCCTAATTGGACAAGAATAAGCCTAGGGAGGACGAAAATGACCTAATTGATCATCCAATGACACAAACACACCTATTGGATGCACAAGATTGGTTAAAAACCCTAAGTGGACAAGAATAAGTCTAGGGAGGACGAACATGACCTAATTGATTATCCAATGACACAAACACACCTATTGGATGCACAAGATTGGTTAAAAACCCTAATTGGACAAGAATAAGCCTAGGGAGGACGAAAATGACCTAATTGATCATCCAATGACACAAACACACCTATTGGATGCACAAGATTGGTTAAAAACCCTAATTGGACAAGAATATGCCTAGGAAGGACGAAAATGACCTAATTGATCATCCAATGGCACAAACACACCTATTGGATGCACAAGATTGGTTAAAAACCCTAATTGGACAAGAATAAGCCTAGGGAGGACGAAAATGACCTAATTGATCATCCAATGACACAAACACACCTATTGGATGCACAAGATTGGTTAAAAACCCTAATTGGACAAGAATATGCCTTGAGAGATCGAAAATGACCTAAATTGATCATCCAATGACACAAACACACCTATTGGATGCACAAGATTGGTTAAAAACCCTAATTGGACAAGAATATGCCTAGGGAGGACGAAAATGACCTAAATGTTAATCCAATGACACAAATGAACTTATTGGATGCACAAGATTGGTTAAAAACCCTAATTGGACAAGAATAAGCCTAGGGAGGACGAAAATGACCTAATTGATCATCCAATGACAGAAACACACCTATTGGATGCACAAGATTGGTTAAAAACCCTAATTGGACAAGAATATGCCTAGGGAGGACGAATATGACCTAAATGTTAATCCAATAACACAAATGAACTTATTGGATGCACAAGATTGGTTAAAAACCCTAATTGGACAAGAATAAGCCTAGGGAGAACGAAAATGACCTAAATGTTAACCCAATGACACAACTCAACTTATTGGATGCACAAGATTGGTTAAAAACCCTAATTGGACAAGAATAAGCCTAGGGAGGACGAAAATGACCTAATTGATCATCCAATGACACAAACACACCTATTGGATGCACAAGATTGGTTAAAAACCCTAATTGGACAAGAATATGCCTAGGGAGGACGAAAATGACCTAATTGATCATCCAATGACACAAATGAACTTATTGGATGCACAAGATTAGTTAAAAACCCAAATTGGACATGAATAAGCCTAGGGAGGACAAAAATAACCTAATTGATCATCAAATGACACAAACACACCTATTGGATGCACAAGATTGGTTAAAAACCCTAATTGGACAAGAATATGCCTAGGGAGGACGAAAATGACCTAAATGTTAATCCAATGACACAAATGAACTTATTGGATGCACAAGATTGGTTAAAAACCCTAATTGGACAAGAATAAGCCTAGGGAGGACGAAAATGACCTAATTGATCATCCAATGACACAAACAATCCTATTGGATGCACAAGATTGGTTAAAAACCCTAATTGGACAAGAATATGCCTAGGGAGGACGAAAATGACCTAAATGTTAATCCAATGACACAAATGAACTTATTGGATGCACAAGATTGGTTAAAAACCCTAATTGGACAAGAATAAGCCTAGGGAGGACGAAAATGACCTAAATGTTAATCCAATGACACAACTCAACTTATTGGATGCACAAGATTGGTTAAAAACCCTAATTGGACAAGTATATGCGTAGGGAGGACGAAAATGACCAAAATATTAATTCAATGACACAAACAAAGTTATTGGATGCACAAGATTGGTTAAAAACCCTAATTGGACAAGAATAAGCCTAAGGAGGACGAAAATGACCTAATTGATCATCCAATGAGACAAACACACCTATTGGATGCACAAGATTGGTTAAAAACCCTAATTGGACAAGAATATGCCTAGGGAGGATGAAAATGACCTAATTGATCATCCAATGACACAAATGAACTTATTGGATGCACAAGATTGGTTAAAAACCCTAATTGGACAAGAAAAAGCCTAGGGTGGACGAAAATGACCTAATTGATCATCCAATGACACAAACACACCTATTGGATGCACAAGATTGGTTAAAAACCCTAGTTGGACAAGAATATGCCTAGGGAGGACGAAAATGACCTAATTGATCATCCAATGACACAAATGAACTTATTGGATGCACAAGATTGGTTAAAAACCCTAATTGGACAAGAATATGCCTAGGGAGGACGGAAATTACCTAAATATTAATTCAATGACACAAACAAACTTATTGGATGCACAAGATTGGTTAAAAACCCTAATTGGACAAGAATAAGCCTAGGGAGGACGAAAATGACCTAATTGATCATCCAATGACACAAACACACCTATTGGATGCACAAGATTGGTTAAAAACCCTAGTTGGACAAGAACAGGCCTAGGGAGGACGAAAATGACCTAATTGATCATCCAATGACACTAATGAAGTTATTGGATGCACAAGATTGGTTTAAAACCCTAATTGGACAAGAATAAGCCTAGGGAGGACGAAAATGACCTAATTGATCATCCAATGACACAAACACACCTATTGGATACACAAAATTGGTTAAAAACCCTAGTTGGACAAGAACATGACTAGGGTGGATGAAAATGACCTCATTGATCATCCAATGACACAAACACACCTATTGGATGCACAGGATTGGTTAAAAACCCGAATTGGACAAGAATATGCCTAGGGAGGACGAAAATGACCTAAATATTAATTCAATGACACAAACAAACTTATTGGATGCACAAGATTGGTTAAAAACCCTAATTGGACAAGAATAAGCCTAGGGAGGACGAAAATGACCTAATTGATCATCCAATGACACAAACACACCTATTGGATGCACAAGATTGGTTAAAAACCCTAATTGGACAAGAATATGCCTAGGGAGGACGAAAAATACCTAAATATTAATTCAATGACACAAACAAACTTATTGGATGCACAAGATTGGTTAAAAACCCTAATTGGACAAGAATAAGCCTTCGGAGGACGAAAATGACCTAATTGATCATCCAATGACACAAACACACCTATTTGATGCACAAGATTGGTTAAAAACCCTAATTGGACAAGAATAAGCCTAGGGAGGACGAAAATGACCTAATTGATCATCCAATGACACAAACACACCTATTGGATAAACAAGATTGGTTAAAAACCCTAATTGGACAAGAATATGCCTAGGGAGGACGAAAATGACCTAAATGTTAATCCAATGACACAAATGAACTTATTGGATGCACAAGATTAGTTAAAAACCCTAATTGGACAAGAATAAGCCTAGGGTGGACGAAAATGCTCAAATGTTAATCCAATGACACAACTCAACTTATTGGATGCACAAGATTGGTTAAAAACCCTAATTGGACAAGAATAAGCCTAGGGAGGACGAAAATGACCTAATTGATCATCCAATTACACAAACGCACCTATTGCATGCACAAGATTCGTTAAAAATCCAAGTTGGACAAGAATATGCCTAGGAAGGACGAAAATGACCTAATTGATCATCCAATGACACAAACACACCAATTGGATGCACAAGATTGGTTAAAAACCCTAATTAATTAAGAATATGCCTAGGGAGGTCGAAAATGACCTAAATATTAATTCAATGAAACAAACAAACTTATTGGATGCACAAGATTGGTTAAAAACCCTAATTGGACAAGAATAAGCCTAGGGAGGACGAAAATGACCTAATTGATCATCCAATGACACAAACACACCTATTGGATGCACAAGATTGGTTAAAAACCCTAATTGGACAAGAATATGCCTAGGGAGGACGAAAATGACCTAAATATTAATTCAATGAAACAAACAAACTTATTGCAGGCACAAGATTGCTTAAAAACCCTAATAGGACAAGAATAAGTCTAGGGAGGACGAAAATGACCTAATAGATCATCAAATGACACAAACACACCTATTGGATGCACAAGGTTGGTTAAAAACCCTAATTGGACAAGAATATGCCTAGGGAGGACGAAAATGACCTAAATATTAATTCAATGACACAAACACACCTATTGGATGCACAAGATTGGTTAAAAACCCTAATTGGACAATAATAAGCCTAGGGAGGACGAAAATGACCTAATTGATCATCTAATGGCACAAACACACCTATTAGATGCACAAGATTGGTTAAAAACCCTAATTGGACAAGAATAAGCCTAGGGAGGACGAAAATGACATAATTCGATCATCCAATGACACAAACACACCTATTGGATAATAAAAGATTGGTTAAAAACCCTAATTGGACAAGAATATGCCTAGGGAGGACGAAAATGACCTAAATGTTAATCCAATGACACAAATGAACTTATTGGATGCACAAGATTGGTTAAAAACCCTAATTGGACAAGAATAAGCCTAGGGAGGACGAAAATGACCTAAATGTTAATCCAATGAAACAACTCAACTTATTGGATGCACAAGATTGGTTAAAAACCCTAATTGGACAAGAATAAGCATAGGGAGGACGAAAATGACCTAATTGATCATCCAATGACACAAACACACCTATTGGATGAACAAGATTGGTTAAAAACCCTAATTGGACAAGAATATGCCGAGGGAGGGCGAAAATGACCTAAATATTAATTCAATGAAACAAACAAACTTATTGGATGCACAAGATAGGTTAAAAACCCTAATTGGACAAGAATAAGCCTAGGGAGGACGAAAATGACCTAATTGATCATCAAATGACACAAACACACCTATTGGATGCACAAGATTGGTTAAAAACCGTAATTGAACAAGAATATGCCTAGGGAGGACGAAAATGACCTAAATATGAATTCAATGACACAAACAAAG
>JBBPBR010001475.1:0-19479 GCA_037974775.1 Cicer pinnatifidum | reverse complement strand
AGGGAGGACGAAAATGACCTAATTGATCATCTAATGGCACAAACACACCTATTAGATGCACAAGATTGGTTAAAAACCCTAATTGGACAAGAATAAGCCTAGGGAGGACGAAAATGACATAATTCGATCATCCAATGACACAAACACACCTATTGGATAATAAAAGATTGGTTAAAAACCCTAATTGGACAAGAATATGCCTAGGGAGGACGAAAATGACCTAAATGTTAATCCAATGACACAAATGAACTTATTGGATGCACAAGATTGGTTAAAAACCCTAATTGGACAAGAATAAGCCTAGGGAGGACGAAAATGACCTAAATGTTAATCCAATGAAACAACTCAACTTATTGGATGCACAAGATTGGTTAAAAACCCTAATTGGACAAGAATAAGCATAGGGAGGACGAAAATGACCTAATTGATCATCCAATGACACAAACACACCTATTGGATGAACAAGATTGGTTAAAAACCCTAATTGGACAAGAATATGCCGAGGGAGGGCGAAAATGACCTAAATATTAATTCAATGAAACAAACAAACTTATTGGATGCACAAGATAGGTTAAAAACCCTAATTGGACAAGAATAAGCCTAGGGAGGACGAAAATGACCTAATTGATCATCAAATGACACAAACACACCTATTGGATGCACAAGATTGGTTAAAAACCGTAATTGAACAAGAATATGCCTAGGGAGGACGAAAATGACCTAAATATGAATTCAATGACACAAACAAAGTTATTGGATGCACAAGATTGGTTAAAAACCCTAATTGGACAAGAATAAGCATAGGGAGGACGAAAATGACCTAATTGATCATCCAATGACACAAACACACCTATTGGATGAACAAGATTGGTTAAAAACCCTAATTGGACAAGAATATGCCGAGGGAGGACGAAAATGACCTAAATATTAATTCAATGAAACAAACAAACTTATTGGATGCACAAGATAGGTTAAAAACCCTAATTGGACAAGAATAAGCCTAGGGAGGACGAAAATGACCTAATTGATCATCCAATGACACAAACACACCTATTGGATGCACAAGATTGGTTAAAAACCCTAACTGGACAAGAATAAGCCTAGTGAGGACGAAAATGACCTAATTGATCATCCAATGACACGAACACACCTATTGGATTCACAAGATTGGTTAAAAACCCTAATTTGTCGAGAATAAGCCTAGGTAGGACGAAAATGACCTAAATGGTCATCCAATGAAACAAACACACCTATTGGATGCATAAGATTGGTTAAAAATCCTAATTGGACAAGAATAAGCCTAGGGAGAACGAAAATGACCTAAATGTTAATCCAATGAAACAACTCAACTTATTGGATGCACAAGATTGGTTAAAAACCCTAATTGGACAAGAATAAGCCTAGGGAGGACGAAAATGACCTAATTGATCATCCAATGACACAAACACACCTATTGGATGCACAAGATTGGTTAAAAACCCTAATTGGACAAGAATATGCCTAGGGAGGACGAAAATGACCTAAATATTAATTCAATGAAACAAACAAACTTATAGGATGAACAAGATTGGTTAAAAACCCTAATTGGACAAGAATAAGCCTAGGGAGGACGAAAATGACCTAATTGATCATCCAATGACACAAACACACCTATTGGATGCACAAGATTCGTTAAAAACCCTAATTGGACAAGAATAAGCCTAGGGTGGACGAAAATGACCTAAATGTTAATCCAATGACACAAATCAACTTATTGGATGCACAAGATTGGTTAAAAACCCTAATTGGACAAGAATAAGCCTAGGGAGGACGAAAATGACCTAATTGATCATCCAATGCCACAAACACACCTATTGGATGCACAAGATTGGTTAAAAACCCTAATTGGACAAGAATATGCCTAGGGAGGACGAAATAGACCTAAATATTAATTCAATGAAACAAACAAACTTATTGGATGCACAAGATTGGTTAAAAACCCTAATTGGACAAGAATAAGCCTAGGGAGGACGAAAATGACCTAATTGATCATCAAATGACACAAACACACCTATTGGATGCACAAGATTGGTTAAAAACCCTAATTGGACAAGAATATGCCTAGGGAGGACGAAAATGACCTAAATGTTAATCCAATGACACAAATGAACTTACTAGATGTACAAGATTGGTTAAAAACCCTAATTGGACAAGAATAAGCCTAGGGAGGACGAAAATGACCTAATTGATCATCCAATGACACAAACACACCTATTGGATGCACAAGATTGGTTAAAAACCCTAATTGGACAAGAATAAGCCTAGAGAGGACCAAAATGACCTAATTGATCATCCAATGACACAAGCACACCTATTGGATACACAAGATTGGTTAAATACCCTAATTGGACAAGAATATGCCTAGGGAGGACGAAAATGACCTAAATGTTAATCCAATGACTCAAATGAACTTATTGGATGCACAAGATTGGTTAAAAACCCTAATTGGACAAGAATAATTCTAGGGGGGACGAAAATGACCTAAATGTTAATCCAATGAAACAACTCAACTTATTGGATGCACAAGATTGGTTAAAAACCCTAATTGGACAAGAATAAGCCTAGGGAGGACGAAAATGACCTAATTGATCATCCAATGACACAAACACACCTATTGGATGAACAGGATTGGTTAAAAACCCTAATTGGACAAGAATATGCCTAGGGAGGACGAAATTGACCTAAATATTAATTCAATGAAACAAACAAACTTATTGGATGCACAAGATTGGTTAAAAACCCTAATTGGACAAGAATAAGCCTAGGGAGGACGAAAATGACCTAATTGATCATCAAATGACACAAACACACCTATTGGATGCACAAGATTGGTTAAAAACCCTAATTGGACAAGAATATGCCTAGGGAGGACGAAAATGACCTAAATGTTAATCCAATGACACAAATGATCTTATTGGATGCACAAGATTGGTTAAAAACCCTAATTGGACAAGAATAAGCCTAGGGAGGACGAAAATGACCTAATTGATCATCCAATGACACAAACACACCTATTGGATGCGCAAGATTGGTTAAAAACCCTAGTTGGACAAGAATATGCCTAGGGAGGACGAAAATGACCTAATTGATCATCCAATGACACAAATGAACTTATTGGATGCACAAGATTGGTTAAAAACCCTAATTGGACAAGAATAAGCATAGGGAGGACGAAAATGACCTAATTGATCATCCAATGACACAAACACACCTATTGGATGCACAAGATTGGTGAAAAACCCTAATTGGACAAGAATAAGCCTAGGGAGGACGAAAATGACCTAATTGATCATCCAATGACACAAACACACCTATTGGATGCACAAGATTGGTTAAAAACCCTAATTGGACAAGAATATGCCTAGGGAGGACGAAAATGACCTAAATATTAATTCAATGAAACAAACAAACTTATTGGATGCACAAGATTGGTTAAAAACCCTAATTGGACAAGAATATGCCTATTGAGGACGAAAATGACCTAATTGATCATCCAATGACACAAACACACCTATTGGATGCACAAGATTGGTTAAAAACCCTAATTGGACAAGAATAAGCCTAGGGAGGACGAAAATAACTTAATTGACCATCCAATGACACAAACACACCTATTGGATGCACAAGATTGGTTAAAAACCCTAATTGGACAAGAATAAGCCTAGGGAGGACGAAAATGACCTAATTGATCATCCAATGACACAAACACACCTATTGGATGCACAAGATTGGTTAAAAACCCTAATTGGACAAGAATAAGCCTAGGGAGGACGAAAATGACCTAATTGATCATCCAATGACACAAACACACCTATTGGATGCATAAGATTGGTTAAAAACCCTAATTGGACAAGAATAAGCTTAGGGAGGACGAAAAATGACCTAATTGATCATCCAATGACACAAACACACCTATTGGATGCACAAGATTGGTTAAAAACCCTAATTGGACAAGAATAAGCCTAGGGAGGACGAAAATGACCTAATTGATCATCCAATGACACAAACACACCTATTGGATGCACAAGATTCGTTAAAAACCCTAATTGCACAAGAATATGCCTAGGGAGAACGAAAATGACCTAATTGATCATCCAATGACACAAACACACCTATTGGATGCACAAGATTGGTTAAAAACCCTAATTGGACAAGAATATGCCTAGGGAGGACGAAAATGACCTAAATATTAATTCAATGAAACAAACAAACTTATTGGATGCACAAGATTGGTTAAAAACCCTAATTGGACAAGAATAAGCCTAGGGAGGACGAAAATGACTTAATTGATCATCCAATGACACAAACACACCTATTAGATGCACAAGATTGGTTAAAAACCCTAATTGGACAAGAATAAGCCTAGGGATGACGAAAATGACCTAATTGATCATCCAATGACACAAATGAACTCATTGGATGCACAAGATTGGTTAAAAACCCTAATTGGACAAGAATAAGCCTAGGGAGGACGAAAATGACCTAATTGATCATCCAATGACACAAACACACCTATTGGATGCACAAGATTGGTTAAAAACCCTAATTGGACAAGAATAAGCCTAGGGGGTACGAAAATGACCTAAATGTTAATCTAATGAAACAACTCAACTTATTGGATGCACAAGATTGGTTAAAAACCCTAATTGGACAAGAATAAGCCTAGGGAGGACGAAAATGACCTAATTGATCATCCAATGTCATTAACACACCTATTGGAAGCACAAGATTGGTTAAAAACCCTAATTGGACAAGAATATGCCTAGGGAGGACGAAAATGACCTAAATATTAATTCAATGACACACACACACCTATTGGAAGCACAAGATTGGTTAAAAACCCTAATTGGACAAGAATAAGCCTAGGGAGGACGAAAATGACCTAATTGATCATCCAATGACACAAACACACCTATTGGAAGCACAAGATTGGTTAAAAACCCTAATTGGACAAGAATATTCCTAGGGAGGACGAAAATGACTTAATTGATCATCCATTGCCACAAGCACCCCTATTGGATGCACAAGATTGGTTAAAAACCCTAATTGGACAAGAATAAGCCTAGGGAGGGCGAAAATGACCTAATTGATCATCCAATGACACAAACACACCTATTGGATGCACAAGATTGGTTAAAAACCCTAATTGGACAAGAATATGCCTAGGGAGGATGAAAATGACCTAAATATTAATTCAATGACACAAATGAACTTATTGGATGCACAAGATTGGTTAAAAACCCTAATTGGACAAGAATAAGCATAGGGAGGACGAAAATGACCTAATTGATCATCCAATGACACAAACACACCTATTGGATGCACAAGATTGGTTAAAAACCCTAATTGGACAAGAATATGCCTAGGGAGGACGAAAATGACCTAATTGATCATCCAATGACACAAACACACCTATTGGATGCACACGATTCGTTAAAAACCCTAATTGGACAAGAATATGCATAGGGAGGACGAAAATGACCTAATTGATCATCCAATGACACAAACACACCTATTGGATGCACAAGATTCGTTAAAAACCCTAATTGGACAAGAATATGCCTAGGGAGGACGAAAATGACCTAATTGATCATCCAATGACACAAACACACCTATTGGATGCACAAGATTGGTTAAAAACCCTAATTGGACAAGAATATTCCTAGGGAGGACGAAAATGACCTAAATGTTAATCCAATGACACAAATGAACTTATTAGATGTACAAGATTGGTTAAAAACCCTAATTGGACAAGAATAAGCCTAGGGAGGACGAAAATGACCTAATTGATCATCCAATGACACAAACACACCTATTGGATGCACAAGATTGGTTAAAAACCCTAATTGGACAAGAATATGCCTAGGGAGGACGAAAATAACCTATATGATCATCCAATGACACAAACACACCTATTGGATGCACAAGATTGGTTAAAAACCCTAATTGGACAAGAATAAGCCTAGGGAGGACGAAAATGACCTAAATGTTAATCCAATGACACAAATGAACTTATTGGATGCACAAGATTGGTTAAAAACCCTAATTGGACAAGAATAAGCCTAGGGAGGACGAAAATGACCTAAATGTTAATCCAATGACATAAATGAACTTATTGGATGCACAAGATTGGTTAAAAACCCTAATTGGACAAGAATAAGCCTAGGGAGGACGAAAATGACCTAAATGTTAATCCAATGAAACAACTCAACTTATTGGATGCACAAGATTGGTTAAAAACCCTAATTGGACAAGAATAAGCATAGGGAGGACGAAAATGACCTAATTGATCATCCAATGACACAAACACACCTATTGGATGAACAAGATTGGTTAAAAACCCTAATTGGACAAGAATATGCCGAGGGAGGACGAAAATGACCTAAATATTAATTCAATGAAACAAACAAACTTATTGGATGCACAAGATAGGTTAAAAACCCTAATTGGACAAGAATAAGCCTAGGGAGGACGAAAATGACCTAATTGATCATCAAATGACACAAACACACCTATTGGATGCACAAGATTGGTTAAAAACCGTAATTGAACAAGAATATGCCTAGGGAGGACGAAAATGACCTAAATATGAATTCAATGACACAAACAAAGTTATTGGATGCACAAGATTGGTTAAAAACCCTAATTGGACAAGAATAAGCCTAGGGAGGACGAAAATGACCTAATTGATCATCCAATGACACAAACACACCTGTTGGATGCACAAGATTGGTTAAAAACCCTAATTGGAC
Organism: Cicer pinnatifidum; assembly: GCA_037974775.1. NCBI lineage: Eukaryota > Viridiplantae > Streptophyta > Magnoliopsida > Fabales > Fabaceae > Cicer > Cicer pinnatifidum. The sequence goes on along the minus strand of JBBPBR010001475.1, from coordinate 12,688 downwards.
AAGAATAAGCCTAGGGGGTACGAAAATGACCTAAATGTTAATCTAATGAAACAACTCAACTTATTGGATGCACAAGATTGGTCAAAAACCCTAATTGGACAAGAATAAGCCTAGGGAGGACGAAAATGACCTAATTGATCATCCAATGTCATTAACACACCTATTGGAAGCACAAGATTGGTTAAAAACCCTAATTGGACAAGAATATGCCTAGGGAGGACGAAAATGACCTAAATATTAATTCAATGACACACACACACCTATCGGAAGCACAAGATTGGTTAAAAACCCTAATTGGACAAGAATAAGCCTAGGGAGGACGAAAATGACCTAATTGATCATCCAATGACTCAAACACACCTATTGGATGAACAAGATTGGTTAAAAACCCTAATTGGACAAGAATATGCCTAGGGAGGACGAAAATGACCTAAATATTAATTCAATGACACACACACACCTATTGGAAGCACAAGATTGGTTAAAAACCGTAATTGGACAAGAATAAGCCTAGGGAGGACGAAAATGACCTAATTGATCATCCAATGACACAAACACACCTATTGGATGCACAAGATTGGTTAAAAACCCTAATTGGACAAGAATAAGCCTAGGGAAGAAGAAAATGACCTAATTGATCATCCAATGACACAAACACACCTATTGGATGCACAAGATTGGTTAAAAACCCAAATTGGACAAGAATATGCCTAGGGAGGACGAAAATGACCTAAATATTAATTCAATGAAACAAACAAACTTATTGGATGCACAAGATTGGTTAAAAACCCTAATTGGACAAGAATAAGCCTAGGGAGGGCGAAAATGACCTAATTGATCATCAAATGACACAAACACACCTATTGGATGCACAAGATTGGTTAAAAACCCTAATTGGACAAGAATATGCCTAGGGAGGACGAAAATAACCTAAATGTTAATCCAATGACACAAATGAACTTATTGGATGCACAAGATTGGATAAAAACCCTAATTGGACAAGAATAAGCCTAGGGGGGACGAAAATGACCTAAATGTGAATCCAATGAAACAACTCAACTTATTGGATGCACAAGATTGGTTAAAAACCCTAATTGGACAAGAATAAGCCTAGGGAGGACGAAAATAACCTAATTGATCATCCAATGTCACAAACACACCTATTGGAAGCACAAGATTGGTTAAAAACCCTAATTGGACAAGATTAAGCCTAGGGAGGACTAAAATGACCTAAATGTTAATCCAATGACACAAATGAACTTATTGGATGCACAAGATTGGTTAAAAACCCTAATTGGACAAGAATAAGCCTAGGGAGGACGAAAATGACCTAATTGATCATCCAATGACACAAACACACCTATTGGATACACAAGATTGGTTAAAAACCCTAATTGGACAAGAATATGCCTAGGGAAGACGAAAATGACCTAAATGTTAATCCAATGACACAAATGAACTTATTGGATGCACAAAATTGGTTAAAATCCCTAATTGGACAAGAATAAGCCTAGGGAGGACGAAAATGACCTAAATGTTAATCCAATAAAACAACTCAACTTATTGGATGCACAAGATTGGTTAAAAACCCTAATTGGACAAGAATAAGCCTAGGGAGGACGAAAATGACCTAATTGATCATCCAATGACACAAACACACCTATTGGATACACAAAATTGGTTAAAAACCCTAATTGGACAAGAATAAGCCTAGGGAGGACGAAAATGACCTAAATGTTAATCCAATGAAACAACTCAACTTATTGGATGCACAAGATTGGTTAAAAACCCTAATTGGACAAGAATAAGCATAGGGAGGACGAAAATGACCTAATTGATCATCCAATGACACAAACACACCTATTGGATGAACAAGATTGGTTAAAAACCCTAATTGGACAAGAATATGCCGAGGGAGGACGAAAATGACCTAAATATTAATTCAATGAAACAAACAAACTTATTGGATGCACAAGATAGGTTAAAAACCCTAATTGGACAAGAATAAGCCTAGGGAGGACGAAAATGACCTAATTGATCATCAAATGACACAAACACACCTATTGGATGCACAAGATTGGTTAAAAACCGTAATTGAACAAGAATATGCCTAGGGAGGACGAAAATGACCTAAATATGAATTCAATGACACAAACAAAGTTATTGGATGCACAAGATTGGTTAAAAACCCTAATTGGACAAGAATAAGCCTAGGGAGGACGAAAATGACCTAATTGATCATCCAATGACACAAACACACCTGTTGGATGCACAAGATTGGTTAAAAACCCTAATTGGACAAGAATAAGCCTAGGGGGTACGAAAATGACCTAAATGTTAATCTAATGAAACAACTCAACTTATTGGATGCACAAGATTGGTCAAAAACCCTAATTGGACAAGAATAAGCCTAGGGAGGACGAAAATGACCTAATTGATCATCCAATGTCATTAACACACCTATTGGAAGCACAAGATTGGTTAAAAACCCTAATTGGACAAGAATATGCCTAGGGAGGACGAAAATGACCTAAATATTAATTCAATGACACACACACACCTATCGGAAGCACAAGATTGGTTAAAAACCCTAATTGGACAAGAATAAGCCTAGGGAGGACGAAAATGACCTAATTGATCATCCAATGACACAAACACACCTATTGGATGCACAAGATTGGTTAAAAACCCTAATTGGACAAGAATAAGCCTAGGGGGTACGAAAATGACCTAAATGTTAATCTAATGAAACAACTCAACTTATTGGATGCACAAGATTGGTTAAAAACCCTAATTGGACAAGAATAAGCCTAGGGAGGACGAAAATGACCTAATTGATCATCCAATGTCATTAACACACCTATTGGAAGCACAAGATTGGTTAAAAACCCTAATTGGACAAGAATATGCCTAGGGAGGACGAAAATGACCTAAATATTAATTCAATGACACACACACACCTATCGAAAGCACAAGATTGGTTAAAAACCCTAATTGGACAAGAATAAGCCTAGGGAGGACGAAAATGACCTAATTGATCATCCAATGACACAAACACACCTATTGGATGCACAAGATTGGTTAAAAACCCTAATTGGACAAGAATAAGCCTAGGGAGGACGAAAATGACCTAATTGATCGTCCAATGACACAAACACACCTATTGGATACACAAGATTGGTTAAAAACCCTAATTGGACAAGAATATGCCTAGGGAGGACGAAAATGATCTAAATGTTAATCCAATGACACAAATGAACTTATTGGATGCACAAGATTGGTTAAAAACCCTAATTGGACAAGAATAAGCCTAGGGAGGACGAAAATGACCTAAATGTTAATCCAATGAAACAACTCAACTTATTGGATGCACAAGATTAGTTAAAAACCCTAATTGGACAAGAATAAGCCTAGGGAGGACGAAAATGACCTAATTGATCATCCAATGACACAAACACACCTATTGGATGCACAAGATTGGTTAAAAACCCTAATTGGACAAGAATATGCCTAGGGAGGAAAGAAATGTCCTAATTGATCATCCAATGACACAAACACACCTATGGGATGCACAAGATTGGTTAAAAACCTTAATTGGACAAGAATAAGCCTAGGGAGGACGAAAATGACCTAATTGATCATCCAATGACACAAACACACCTATTGGATGCACAAGATTGGTTAAAAACCCTAATTGGACAAGAATATGCCTAGGGAGGACGAAAATGACCTAATTGATCATCCAATGACACAAACACACCTATTGGATGCACAAGATTGGTTAAAAACCCTAATTGGACAAGAATATGCCTAGGGAGGACGAAAATGACCTAAATATTAATTCAATTACACAAACACACCTATTGGATGCACAAGATTGGTTAAAAACCCTAATTGGACAAGAATAAGCCTAGGGAGGACGAAAATGACCTAATTGATCATCCAATGACACAAACACACCTATTGGATGCACAAGATTGGTTAAAAACCCTAATTGGACAAGAATAAGCCTTGGGAGGACGAAAATGACCTAATTGATCATCCATTGCCACAAACACACCTATGGGATGCACAAGATTGGTTAAAAACCTTAATTGGACAAGAATATGCCTAGGGAGGACGAAAATGACCTAATTGGTCATCCAATGACACAAACACACCTATTGGATGCAAAAGATTGGTTAAAAACCCTAATTGGACAAGATTAAGCCTAGGGAGGATGAAAATAACCTAATTGATCATCCAATGACACAAACACACCTATTGATGCACAAGATTAGTTAAAAACCCTAATTGGACAAGAATATGACTAGGGAGGACGAAAATGACCTAAATGTTAATCCAATGACACAAATGAACTTATTGGATGCACAAGATTGGTTAAAAACCCTAATTGGACAAGAATAAGCCTAGGGAGGACGAAAATGACCTAAATGTTAATCCAATGACACAACTCAACTTATTGGATCCACAAGATTGGTTAAAAACCCTAATTGGACAAGAATAAGCCTATGGAGGACGAAAATGACCTAATTGATCATCCAATGACACAAACATACCTATTGGATGCACAAGATTGGTTAAAAACCCTAATTGGACAAGAATCAGCCTAGGGAGGACTAAAATGACCTAAATGTTAATCCAATGACACAACTCAACTTATTGGATGCACAAGATTGGTTAAAAACCCTAATTGGACAAGAATAAGCCTAGGGAGGACGAAAATGACCTAATTGATCATCCAATGACACAAACACACCTATTGGATGCACAAGATTGGTTAAAAACCCTAATTGGACAAGAATATGCCTAGGGAGGACGAAAATGACCTAAATATTAATTCAATGAAACAAACAAACTTATTGGATGCACAAGATTGGTAAAAAACTCTAATTGGACAAGAATAAGCCTAGGGAGGACGAAAATGACCTAATTGATCATCCAATGACACAAACACACCTATTGGATGCACAAGATTGGTTAAAAACCCTAATTGGACAAGAATAAGCCTAGGGAGGACGAAAATGACCTAATTGATCATCCAACGACACAAACACACCTATTGGATGCACAAGATTTCTTAAAAACCCAACTTGGACAAGAATATGCCTAGGGAGGACGAAAATGACCTAATTGATCATCCAATGACACAAACACACCTATTGGATGCACAAGATTGGTTAAAAACCCTAATTGGACAAGAATATGCCTAGGGAGGACGAAAATGACCTAAATATTAATTCAATGACACAAACAAACTTATCGGATGCACAAGATTGGTTAAAAACCCTAATTGGACAAGAATAAGCCTAGGGAGGACGAAAATGACCTAATTGATCATCCAATGACACAAACACACCTATTGGATGCACAAGATTGGTTAAAAACCCTAATTGGACAAGAATAAGCCTAGGGAGGACGAAAATGCCTAATTGATCATCCAATGACACAAACACACCTATTGGATGCACAAGATTGGTTAAAAACCCTAATTGGACAAGAATATGCCTAGGGAGGACGAAAATGACCTAAATGTAAATCCAATGACACAAATGAACTTATGGGATGCACAAGATTGGTTAAAAACCCTAATTGGACAAGAATAAGCATAGGGAGGACGAAAATGACCTAAATGTTAATCCAATGAAACAACTCAACGTAGTGGATGCACAAGATTGGTTAAAAACCCTAATTGGACAAGAATAAGCCCAGGGAGGACGAAAATGACCTAATTGATCATCCAATGACACAAACACACCTATTGAATGCACAAGATTGGTTAAAAATCGTAATTGGACAAGAATATGCCTAGGGAGGACGGAAATGACCTAATTGATCATCCAATGACACAAACAGACCTATTGGATACACAAGATTGGTTAAAAACCCTAATTGGACAAGAATATGCCTAGGGAGGACGAAAATGACCTAAATGTTAATCCAATGACACAAATGAACTTATTGGATGCACAAGATTGGTTAAAAACCCTAATTGGACAAGAATAAGCCTAGGGAGGACGAAAATGACCTAATTGATCATCCAATGACACAAACACACCTATTGGATGCACAAGATTGGTTAAAAACCCTAATTGGACAAGAATAAGCCTAGGGAGGACGAAAATGACCTATATGTTAATCCAATGACCCAACTCAACTTATTGGATGCACAAGATTGGTTAAAAACCCTAATTGGACAAGAATAAGCCTAGGGAGGACGAAAATGACCTAATTGATCATCCAATGACACAAACACACCTATTGGAAGCACAAGATTGGTTAAAAACCCTAATTGGACAAGAATATGCCTAGGGAGGACGAAAATGACCTAAATGTTAATCCAATAACACAAATGAACTTATTGAATGCACAAGATTGGTTAAAAACCCTAATTGGACAAGAATAAGCCTAGGGAGGACGAAAATGACCTAATTGATCATCCAATGACACAAACACACCTATTGGATGCACAAGATTGGTTAAAAACCCTAATTGGACAAGAATAAGCCTAGGGAGGACGAAAATGACCTAATTGATTATCCAATGACACAAACACACCTATTGCATGCTCAAGATTGGTTAAAAACCCTAATTGGACAAGAATAAGCCTAGGGAGGACGAAAATGACCTAATTGATCATCCAATGACACAAACACACCTATTGGATGCACAAGATTGGTTAAAAACCCTAATTGGACAAGAATATGCCTAGGGAGGACGAAAATGACCTAAATATTAATTCAATGAAACAAACAAACTTATTGGATGCAAAAGATTGGTTAAAAACCCTAATTGGACAAGAATAAGCATAGGGAGGACGAAAATGACCTAATTGATCGTCCAATGACACAAACACACCTATTGGATGCACAAGATTGGTTGAAAACCCTAATTGGACAAGAATATGCTTAGGGAGGACGAAAATGACCTAAATGATAATCCAATGACACAAATGAACTTATTGGATGCTCAAGATTAGTTAAAAACCCTAATTGGACAAGAATAAGCCTAGGGAGGACGAAAATGACCTAATTGATCATCCAATGACACAAACACACCTATTGGATGCACAAGATTGGTTAAAAACCCTAATTGGACAAGAATATGCCTAGGGAGGACGAAAATGACCTAAATATTAATTCAATGAAACAAACAAACTTATTGGATGCACAAGATTGGTTAAAAACCCTAATTGGAGAAGAATAAGCCTAGGGAGGACGAAAATGACCTAATTGATCATCCAATGACACAGACACACCTATTGGAAGCACAAGATTGATAAAAAACCCTAATTGGACAAGAATATGCCTAGGGAGGACGAAAATGACCTAAATGTTAATCCAATGACACAAATGAACTTATTGGATGCACAAGATTGGTTAAAAACCCTAATTGGACAAGAATAAGCCTAGGGAGGACGAAAATGACCTAATTGATCATCCAATGACACAAACACACCTATTGGATGCACAAGATTGGTTAAAAACCCTAATTGGACAAAAATAAACCTAGGGAGGACGAAAATGGCCTAATTGATCATCCAATGACACAAACACACCTATTGGATGCACAAGATTGGTTAAAAACCCTAATTGGACAAGAATATGCCTAGGGAGGACGAAAATACCCTAATTGATCACCCAATGACACAAAGACACCTATTGGATGCACAAGATTGGTTAAAAACCCTAATTTGACAATAATATGCCTAGGGAGGACGAAAATGACCTAAATGTTAATCCAATGACACAAATGAACTTATTGGATGCACAAGATTGGTTAAAAACCCTAATTGGACAAGAATAAGCCTAGGGAGGACGAAAATGACCTAATTGATCATCCAATGACACAAACACACCTATTGGATGCACAAGATTGGTTAAAAACCCTAATTGGACAAGAATAAGCCTAGGGGGGACGAAAATGACCTAATTGATTATCAAATGACACAAACACACCTATTGGATGCACAAGATTGGTTAAAAACCCTAATTGGACAAGAATAAGCCTAGGGAGGACGAAAATGACCTAATTGATCATCCAATGACACAAACACACCTATTGGATGCACAAGATTGGTTAAAAACCCTAATTGGACAAGAATAAGCCTAGGGAGGACGAAAATGACCTAATTGGTCATCCATTGCCACAAACACACCTATTGGATGCACAAGATTGGTTAAAAACCCTAATTGGACAAGAATATGCCTATTGAGGACGAAAATGACCTAAATGTTAATCCAATGACACAAATGAACTTATTGGATGCACAAGATTGGTTAAAAACCCTAATTGGACAAGAATAAGCCTAGGGAGGACGAAAATGACCTAATTGATCATCCAATGACACAAACACACCTATTGGATGCACAAGATTGGTTAAAAACCCTAATTGAACAAGAATATGCCTAGGGAGGACGAAAATGACCTAAATATTAATTCAATGACATAAACAAACTTATTGGATGCACAAAATTGGTTAAAAACCCTAATTGGACAAGAATATGCCTAGGGAGGACGAAAATGACCTAATTGATCATCCAATGACACAAACACACCTATTGGATGCACAAGATTTGTTAAAAACCCTAATTGGACAAAAATATGCCTAGGGAGGACGAAAATGACCTAAATATTAATTCAATGACATAAACAAACTTATTGGATGCACCAGATTGGTTAAAAACCCTAATTGGACAAGAATAAGCCTAGGGAGGACGGAAATGACCTAATTGATCATCCAATGTCACAAACACACCTATTGGAAGCACAAGATTGGTTAAAAACCCTAATTGGACAAGAATATGCCTAAGGAGGACGAAAATGACCTAAATGTTAATCCAATGACACAAATGAACTTATTGGATGCACAAGATTGGTTAAAAACCCTAATTGGACATGAATAAGCCTAGGGAGGACGAAAATGACCTAATTGATCATCCAATGACACAAATGAACTTATTGGATGCACAAGATTGGTTAAAATCCCTTATTGGACAAGAATAAGCCTAAGGAGGACGAAAATGACCTAATTGATCTTCCAATGACACAAACACACCTATTGGATGCACAAGATTGGTTAAAAACTCTAATTGGACAAGAATAAGCCTAGGGAGGACGAAAATGACCTAATTGATCATCCAATGACACAAACACACCTATTGGATGCACAAGATTGGTTAAAAACCCTAATTGGACAAGAATATGCCTAGGGAGGACGAAAATGACCTAAATATTAATTCAATTAAACAAACAAACTTATTGGATGCCCAAGATTGGTTAAAAACCCTAACTGGACAAGAATAAGCATAGGGAGGACGAAAATGACCTAATTGATCATCCAATGACACAAACACACCTATTGGATGCACAAGATTGGTTAAAAACCCTAATTGGACAAGAATATGTCTAGGGAGGATGAAAATGACCTAAATGTTAATCCAATGACACAAATGAACTTATTGGATGCACAAGATTGGTTAGAAACCCTAATTGGACAAGAATAAGCCTAGGGAGGACGAAAATGACCTAATTGATCATCCAATGACACAAACACACCTATTGGATGCACAAGATTGGTTAAAAACCCTAATTGGACAAGAATATGCCTAGGGAGGACGAAAATGACCTAAATATTAATTCAATGTCACAAACAAAGTTATTGGATGCACAAGATTGGTTAAAAACCCTAATTGGACAAGAATAAGCCTAAGGAGGACGAAAATGACCTAATTGATCATCCAATGATACAAACACACCTATTGGATGCAAAAGATTGGTTAAAAACCCTAATTGGAAAAGATGATGCCTAGGGAGGACGAAAATGACCTAAATATTAATCCAATGACACAAACAAACATATTGGATGCACAAGATTGGTTAAAAACCCTAATTGGACAAGAATAAGCCAAGGGAGGACGAAAATGACCTAATTGATCATCCAATGACACAAACACACCTATTGGATGCACAAGATTGGTTAAAAACCCTAATTGAACAAGAATATGCCTAGGGAGGACGAAAATGACCTAAATATTAATCCAATGACACAAACAATCTTATTGGATGCACAAGATTGGTTAAAAACCCTAATTGGACAAGAATAAGCCTAGGGAGGACGAAAATGACCTAAATGTTAATCCAATGACACAAATGAACTTATTGGATGCACAAGATTGGTTAAAAACCCTAATTGGACAAGAATAAGCCTAGGGAGGACGAAAATGACCTAATTGATCATCCAATGACACAAACAAAACTATTGGATGCACAAGATTGGTTAAAAACCCTAATTGGACAAGAATATGCCTAGGGAGTACGAAAATGACCTAATTGATCATCCAATGACACAAATGAACTTATTGGATGCACAAGATTAGTTAAAAACCCTAATTGGACAAGAATAAGCCTAGGGAGGACGAAAATAACCTAATTGATCATCCAATGACACAAACACACCTATTGGATGCACAAGATTGGTCTAAAACTCTAATTGGACAAGAATATGCCTACGGAGAACGAAAATGACCTAAATGTTAATCCAATGACACAAATGAACTTATTGGATGCACAAGATTGGTTAAAAACCCTAATTGGACAAGAATAAGCCTAGGGAGGACGAAAATGACCTAATTGATCATCCAATGACACAAACAAACGTATTGGATGCACTAGATTGGTTAAAAACCCTAATTGCACAAGAATGTGCCTAGGGAGGACGAAAATGACCTAATTGATCATCCAATGACACAAACAGACCTATTGGATTCACAAGATTGGTTAAAAATCCTAATTGGACAAGAATATGCCTAGGGAGGACGAAAATGACCTAATTGATCATCCAATGACACAAATGAACTTATTGGATGCACAAGATTGGTTAAAAACCCTAGTTGGACAAAAATAAGCCTATGGAGGACGAAAATGACCTAATTGATCATCCAATGACACAAACACACCTATTGGATGCACAAGATTGGTTAAAAACCCTAATTGGTCAAGTATATGCCTAAGGAGGACGAAAATGACCTAATTGATCATCCAATGACACAAACACACCTATTGGATGCACAAGATTGGTTAAAAACCCTAATTGGACAAGAATTTGCCTAGGGAGGACGAAAATGACCTAATTGATGATCCAATGACACAAACACACCTATTGGATGCACAAGATTGGTTAAAAACCCTAATTGGACAAGAATAAGCCTAGGGAGGACGAAAATGACCTAATTGATCATCCAATGACACAAACACACCTATTGGATGCACAAGATTGGTTAAAAACCCTAATTGGACAAGAATATGCCTAGGGAGGACGAAAATGACCTAAATATTAATCCAATGACACAAACACACTTATTGGATGCACAAGATTGGTTAAAAACCCTAATTGGACAAGAATAAGCCTAGGGAGGACGAAAATGACCTAAATGATCATCCAATGACACAAACACACCTATTGGATGCACAAGATTGGTTAAAAACCCTAATTGGACAAGAATAAGCCTAGAGAGGACGAAAATGACCTAATTGATCATCCAATGACACAAACACACCTATTGGATACACAAGATTGGTTAAAAACCCTAATTGGACAAGAATATGCCTAGGGAGTACGAAAATGACCTAAATGTTAATCCAATGACACAAATGAACTTATTGGATGCACAAGATTGGTTAAAAACCCAAATTGGACAAGAATAATTCTAGGGGGGACGAAAATGACCTAAATGTTAATCCAATGAAACAACTCAACTTATTGGATGCACAAGATTGGTTAAAAACCCTAATTGGACACGAATAAGCCTAGGGAGGACGAAAACGACCTAATTAATCATCCAATGACACAAACACACCTATTGGATGCACAAGATTGGTTAAAAACCCTAATTGGACAAGAATATGCCTAGGGATGACGAAAATGACCTAAATATTAATTCAATGAAACAAAAAAACTTATTGGATGCATAAGATTGGTTAAAAACCCTAATTGGACAAGAATAAGCCTAGGGAGGACGAAAATGACCTAATTGATCATCAAATGACACAAACACACCTATTGGATGCACAAGATTGGTTAAAAACCCTAATTGGACAAGAATATGCCTAGGGAGGACGAAAATAACCTAAATGTTAATCCAATGACACAAATGAACTTATTGGATGCACAAGATTGGATAAAAACCCTAATTGGACAAGAATAAGCCTAGGGGGGACGAAAATGACCTAAATGTGAATCCAATGAAACAACTCAACTTATTGGATGCACAAGATTGGTTAAAAACCATTATTGGACAAGAATAAGCCTAGGGAGGACGAAAATAACCTAATTGATCATCCAATGTCACAAACACACCTATTGGAAGCACAAGATTGGTTAAAAACCCTAATTGGACAAGAATAAGCCTAGGGAGGACGAAAATGACCTAAATGTTAATCCAATGACACAAATGAACTTATTGGATGCACAAGATTGGTTAAAAACCCTAATTGGACAAGAATAAGCCTAGGGAGGACGAAAATGACCTAATTGATCATCCAATGACACAAACACACCTATTGGATACACAAGATTGGTAAAAAACCCTAATTGGACAATAATATGCCTAGGGAAGACGAAAATGACCTAAATGTTAATCCAATGACACAAATGAACTTATTGGATGCACAAGATTGGTTAAAAACC
>JBBPBR010001474.1:0-24575 GCA_037974775.1 Cicer pinnatifidum | reverse complement strand
CCTAGGGAGGACGAAAATGACCTAAATGTAAATCCAATGACACAAATGAACTTATTGGATGCACAAGATTGGTTAAAAACCCTAATTGGACAAGAATAAGCCTAGGGAGGACGAAAATGACCTAATTGATCATCCAATGACACAAACACACCTATTGGATACACAAGATTGGTTAAAAATCCTAATTGGACAAGAATATGCCTAGGGAGGACGAAAATGACCGAAATATTAATTCAATGACACAAACAAAGTTATTGGATGCACAAGATTGGTTAAAAACCCAAATTGGACAAGAATAAGCATAGGGAGGACGAAAATGACCTAATTGATCATCCAATGACACAAACACACCTATTGGATGCACAAGATTGGTTAAAAACCCTAATTGGACAAGAATATGCCTTGGGAGGACGAAAATGACCTAAATGTAAATCCAATGACACAACTCAACTTATTGGATGCACTAGATTGGTTAAAAACCCTAATTGGACAAGAATAAGCCTAGGGAGGACGAAAATGACCTAATTGATCATCCAATGACACAAACACACCTATTGGATACACAAGATTGGTTAAAAACCCTAATTGGACAAGAATATGCCTAGGGAGGACGAAAATGACCTAAATGTTAATCCAATGACATAAATGAACTTATTGGATGCACAAGATTGGTTAAAAACCCTAATTGGACAAGAATAAGCCTAGGGAGGACGAAAATGACCTAATTGATCATCCAATGACACAAACACACCTATTGGATGCACAAGATTGGTTAAAAAGCCTAATTGGACAAGAATATGCCTAGGGAGGACAAAAATGACCTAAATATTAATTAAATGACACAAACAAAGTTATTGGATGCACAAGAATGGTTTACAACCCTAATTGGACAAGAATAAGCCTAGGGAGGACGAAAATGACCTAATTGATCATCCAATGACACAAACACACCTATTGGATGCACAAGATTGTTTAAAAACCCTAATTGGACAAGAATATGCCTAGGGAGGACGAAAATGACCTAAATGTTAATCCAATGACACAACTCAACTTATTGGATGCACAAGATTGGTTAAAAACCCTAATTGGACAAGAATAAGCCTAGGGAGGACGAAAACGACCTAAATGTTAATCCAATGACACAACTCAACTTATTGGATGCACAAGATTGGTTAAAAACCCTAATTGGACAAGAATAAGCCTAGGGAGGACGAAAATGACCTAATTGATCATCCAATGACACAAACACACCTATTGGATGCACAAGATTGGTTAAAAACCCTAATTGGACAAGAATATGCCTAGGGAGGACGAAAATGACCTAAATATTAATTCAATGAAACAAACAAACTTATTGGATGCACAAGATTGGTAAAAAACTCTAATTGGACAAGAATAAGCCTAGGGAGGACGAAAATGACCTAATTGATCATCCAATGACACAAACACACCTATTGGATGCACAAGATTGGTTAAAAACCCTAATTGGACAAGAATAAGCCTAGGGAGGACGAAAATGACCTAAATATTAATTCAATGACACAAACAAAGTTATTGAATGCACAAGATTCGTTAAAAACCCTAATTGGACAAGAATAAGCCTAGGGAGGACGAAAATGACCTAATTGATCATCCAATGACACAAACACACCTATTGGAAGCACAAGATTGGTTAAAAACCCTAATTGGACAAGAATATGCCTAGGGAGGACGAAAATGACCTAAATATTAATTCAATGACACAAACAAAGTTATTGGATGCACAAGATTGGTTAAAAACCCTAATTGGACAAGAATAAGCCTAGGGAGGACGAAAATGACCTAATTGATCATCCAATGACACAAACACACCTATTGGATGCACAAGATTGGTTAAAAACCCAAGTTGGACAAGAATATGCCTAGGGAGGACGAAAATAACCTAATTGATCATCCAATGACACAAATGAACTTATTGGATGCACAAGGTTTGTTAAAAACCCTAATTGGACAAGAATAAGCTTAGGAAGGACGAAAATAACTTAATTGATCATCCAAAGACACAAACACACCTATTGGATGCACAAGATTGGTTAAAAACCCTAATTGGACAAGAATATGCCTAGGGAGGACGAAAATGACCTAAATATTAATTCAATGACACAAACAAAGTTATTGGATGCACAAGATTGGTTAAAAACCCTAATTGGACAAGAATAAGCCTAGGGAGGACGAAAATGACCTAATTGATCATCCAATGACACAAACACACCTATTGGATGCACAAGATTGGTTAAAAACCCTAATTGGACAAGAATATGCCTAGGGAGGACGAAAATGACCTAAATATTAATTCAATGACACAAACAAAGTTATTGGATGCACAAGATTGGTGAAAAACCCTAATTGGACAAGAATAAGCCTAGGGGGAACGAAAATGACCTAATTGATCATCCAATGACACAAACACACCTATTGGATGCACAAGATTGGTTAAAAACCCTAATTGGACAAGAATATGCCTAGGGAGGACGAAAATGACCTAAATATTAATTCAATGACACAAACAAAGTTATTGGATGCACAAGATTGGTTAAAAACCCTAATTGGACAAGAATAAGCCTAGGGAGGACGAAAATGACCTAATTGATCATCCAATGACACAAACACACCTATTGGATGCACAAGATTAATTAAAAACCCTAATTGGACAAGAATAAGTCTAGGGAGGACAAAAATGACCTAATTGATCATCCAATGACACAAACACACCTATTGGATGCACAAGATTGGTTAAAAACCCTAATTGGACAAGAATAAGCCTAGGGAGGACGAAAATGACCTAATTGATCATCAATTTCCACAAACACACCTATTGGATGCACAAGATTGGTTAAAAACCCTAATTGGACAAGAATATGCCTAGGGAGGACGAAAATGACCTAATTGATCATCCAATGACACAAACACACCTATTGGATGCACAAGATTGGTTAAAAACCCTAATTGGACAAGAATAAGCCTAAGGAGGATGAAAATAACCTAATTGATCATCCAATGACACAAACACACCTATTGGATGCACAAGATTGGTTAAAAACCCTAATTGGACAAGAATATGCCTAGGGAGGACGAAAATGACCTAATTGATCATCCAATGACACAAACACACCTATTGGATGCACAAGATTGGTTAAAAACCCTAATTGGACAAGAATATGCCTAGGGAGGACGAAAATGACCTAATTGATCATCCAATGACACAAACACACCTATTGGATGCACAAGATTGGTTAAAAACCCTAATTGGACAAGAATATGCCTAGGGAGGACGAAAATGACCTAAATATTAATTCAATTACACAAACAAAGTTATTGGATGCACAAGATTGGTTAAAAACCCTAATTTGACAAGAATAGGCCTAGGGAGGACGTAAATGACCTAATTGATCATCCAATGACACAAACACACCTATTGGATGCACAAGATTGGTTAAAAACCCTAATTGGACAAGAATATGCCTAGGGAGGACGAAAATGACCTAATTGATCATCCAATGACACAAACACACCTATTGGATGCACAAGATTGGTTAAAAACCCTAATTGGACAAGAATATGCCTAGGGAGGACGAAAATGACCTAAATGTTAATCCAATGACACAACACAACTTATTGGATGCACAAGATTGGTTAAAAACCCTAATTGGACAAGAATATGCCTAGGGAGGACGAAAATGACCTAAATGTTAATCCAATGACACAACTCAACTTATTGGATGCACAAGATTGGTTAAAAACCCTAAATGGGAAAGAATAAGCCTAGGGAGGACGAAAATGACCTAATTGATTATCTAATGACACAAACACACCTATTGGATGCACAAGATTGGTTAAAAACCCTAATTGGACAAGAATAAGCCTAGGGAGGACGAAAATGACCTAAATGTTAATCCAATGACACAACTCAACTTATTGGATGCACAGGATTGGTTAAAAACCCTAATTGGACAAGAATAAGTCTAGGGAGGACGAAAATAACCTAATTGATCATCCAATGACACAAACACACCTATTGGATGCACAAGATTGGTTAAAAACCCTAATTGGACAAGAATATGCCTAGGGAGGACGAAAATGACCTAATTGATCATCCAATGACACAAACACACCTATTGGATGCACAAGATTGGTTAAAAACCCTAATTAG
The DNA here is from genome assembly GCA_037974775.1 of Cicer pinnatifidum. Lineage (NCBI taxonomy): Eukaryota > Viridiplantae > Streptophyta > Magnoliopsida > Fabales > Fabaceae > Cicer > Cicer pinnatifidum. The sequence goes on along the minus strand of JBBPBR010001474.1, from coordinate 20,386 downwards.
ACAAGAATATGCCTAGGGAGGACGAAAATGACCTAATTGATCATCCAATGACACAAATGAACTTATTGGATGCACAAGATTGGTTAAAAACCCTAATTGGGCAAGAATAAGCTTAGGGAGGACGAAAATGACCTAATTGATCATCCAATGACACAAACACACCTATTGGATGCACAAGATTGGGTAAAAACCCTATTTGGACAAGAATAAGCCTAGGGAGGACGAAAATGACATAAATGTTAATCCAATGACACAACTCAACTTATTGGATACACCAGATTGGTTAAAAACCCTAATTAGACAAGAATATGCCTAGGGAGGACGAAAATGACCTAATTGATCATCCAATGACACAAACACACCTATTGGATGCACAAGATTGGTTAAAAACCCTAATTGGACAAGAATATGCCTAGGGAGGACGAAAATGACATAATTGAACATCCAATGATACAAACACACCTATTGGATGAACAAGATTGGTTAAAAACCCTAATTGGACAAGAATATGCCTAGGGAGGACGAAAATGACCTAATTGATCATCCAATGACACAACACACCTATTGGATGCACAAGATTGGTTAAAAACCCTAATTGGACAAGAATATGCCTAGGGAGGACGAAAATGACCTAATTGATCATCCAATGACACAAACACACCTATTGGATGCACAAGATTGGTTAAAAACCCTAATTGGACAAGAATATGCCTAGGGAGGACGAAAATGACCTAAATATTAATTCAATGAAACAAATGAACTTATTGGATGCACAAGATTGGTTAAAAACCCTAATTGGACAAGAATAAGCCTAGGGAGGACGAAAATGACCTAAATGTTAATCCAATGAAACAACTCAACTTATTGGATGCACAAGATTGGTTAAAAACCCTAATTGGACAAGAATAAGCCTAGGGAGGACAAAAATGACCTAAATGTTAATCCAATGACACAAATCAACTTATTGGATGCACAAGATTGGTTAAAAACCCAAATTGGACAAGAATAAGCCTAGGGAGGACGAAAATGACCTAAATGTTAATCCAATGACACAACTCAACTTATTGGATGCACAAGATTGGTTAAAAACCCTAATTGAACAAGAATAAGACTAGGGTGGACGAAAATGGCCTAATTGATCATCAAATGACACAAAAAAAACTTATTGGATGCACAAGATTGGTTAAAAACCCTAATTGGACAAGAATAAGCCTAGGAAGGACGAAAATGACCTAAATGATAATCCAATGACATAAATGAACTTATTGGATGCACAAGATTGGTTAAAAACCCTAATTGGACAAGAATAAGCCTAGGGAGGACGAAAATGACCTAATTGATCATCCAATGACACAAACAAACCTATTGGATACACAAGATTGGTTAAAAACCCTAATTGGACAAGAATATGCCTAGGGAGGACGAAAATGACCTAAATAATAATCCAATGACATAAATGAACTTATTGGATGCACAAGATTGGTTAAAAACCCTAATTGGACAAGAATAAGCCTAGGGAGGACGAAAATGACCTAAATGTTAATCCAATGAAACAACTCAACTTATTGGATGCACAAGATTGGTTAAAAACCCTAATTGGACAAGAATAAGCATAGGGAGGACGAAAATGACCTAATTGATCGTCCAACGACACAAACACACCTATTGGATGCACAAGATTCGTTAAAAAACTTAATTGGACAAGAATATGCCTAGGGAGGACGAAAATGACCTAATTGATCATCCAATGACACAAACACACCTATTGGATGCACAAGATTGGTTAAAAACCCTAATTGGACAAGAATAAGCATAGGGAGGACGAAAATGACCTAATTGATCGTCCAACGACACAAACACACCTATTGGATGCACAAGATTCGTTAAAAAACTTAATTGGAGAAGAATATGCCTAGGGAGGACGAAAATGACCTAATTGATCATCCAATGACACAAACACACCTATTGGATGCACAAGATTGGTTAAAAACCCTAATTGGACAAGAATATGCCTAGGGAGGACGAATATGACCTAATTGATCATCCAATGACACAAACACACCTAATGGAAGCACAAGATTGGTTAAAAACCCTAATTGGACAAGAATATGCCTAGGGAGGACGAAAATGACTTAAATGTTAATCCAATGACACAAATGAACTTATTGGATGCACAAGATTGGTTAAAAACCCTAATTGGACAAGAATAAGCCTAGGGAGGACGAAAATGACCTAATTGATCATCCAATGCCACAAACACACTTATTGGATGCACAAGATTGGTTAAAAACCCTAATTGGACAAGAATATGCCTAGGGAGGACGAAAATGACCTAATTGATCATCCAATGACACAAACACACCTATTGGATGCACAAGATTGGTTAAAAACCCTAATTGGACAAGAATATGCCTAGGGAGGACGAAAATGACCTAAATGTTAATCCAATGACACAAATGAACTTATTGGATGCACAAGATTGGTTAAAAACCCTAATTGGACAAGAATAAGCCTAGGCAGGACGAAAATGACCTAATTGATCATCCAATGACACAAACACACCAATTGGATGCACAAGATTGGTTAAAAACCCTAATTGGACAAGAATAAGCCTAGGGAGGACGAAAATGACCTAATTGATCATCCAATGACACAAACACACTTATTGGATGCACAAGATTGGTTAAAAACCCTAATTGGACAAGAATACGCCTAGGGAGGACAAAAATCACCTAATTGATCATCCAATGACACAAACACACCTATTGGATGCATAAGATTGGTTAAAAACCCTAATTGGACAAGAATAAGCCTAGGGAGGAAGAAAATGACCTAAATGTTAATCCAATGACACAAATGAACTTATTGGATGCACAAGATTGGTTAAAAACCCTAATTGGACAAGAATAAGCCTAGGGAGGACGAAAATGACCTAAATGTTAATCCAATGACACAACTAACCTTATTGGATGCAAAAGATTGGTTAAAACCCCTAATTGGGCAAGAATAAGCCTAGGGAGGACGAAAATGACCTAATTGATCATCCAATGACACAAACACACCTATTGGATGCACAAGATTGGTTAAAAACCCTAATTGGACAAGAATAAGCCTAGGGAGGACGAAAATGACCTAAATGTTAATCCAATGACACAACTCAACTTATTCGATGCACAACATTGGTTAAAAACCCTAATTGGACAAGAATAAGAATAGGGAGGACGAAAATAACCTAATTGATCACCCAATGACACAAACACACCTATTGGATGCACAAGATTCGTTAAAAACCCTAATTGGACAAGAATATGCCTAGGGAGGACGAAAATGACCTAATTGATCATCCAATGACACAAACACACCTATTGGATGCACAAGATTCGTTAAAAACCCTAATTGGATAAGAATATGCATTGGGAAGACGAAAATGACCTAATTGATCATCCAATGACACAAACACACCTATTGGATGCACAAGATTGGTTAAAAATCCTAATTGGACAAGAATATGCCTAGGGAGGACGAAAATGACCTAATTGATCATCCAATGACACAAACACACCTATTGGATGCACAAGATTGGTTAAAAACCCAAATTGGACAAGAATATGCCTAGGGAGGACGAAAATGACCTAAATATTAATTCAATGACATAAACAAACTTGTTGGATGCACAAGATTGGTTAAAAACCCTAATTGGACAAGAATAAGCCTAGGGAGGACGAAAATGACCTAATTGATCATCCAATGACACAAACACACCTATTGGATGCACAAGATTGGTTAAAATGCCAAATTGGACAAGAATAAGCCTAGGGAGGACGAAAATGACCTAATTGATCATCCAATGACACAAACACACCTATTGGATGCACAAGATTGGTTAAAAACCCTAATTGGACAAGAATATGCCTAGGGAGGACGAAAATGACCTAATTGATCATCCAATGACACAAACACACCTATTGGATGCACAAGATTGGTTAAAAACCCTAATTGGACAAGAATATGCCTAGGGAGGACGAAAATGACCTAAATATTAATTCAATTACACAAACAAAGTTATTGGATGCACAAGATTGGTTAAAAACCCTAATTTGACAAGAATAGGCCTAGGGAGGACGTAAATGACCTAATTGATCATCCAATGACACAAACACACCTATTGGATGCACAAGATTGGTTAAAAACCCTAATTGGACAAGAATATGCCTAGGGAGGACGAAAATGACCTAATTGATCATCCAATGACACAAACACACCTATTGGATGCACAAGATTGGTTAAAAACCCTAATTGGACAAGAATATGCCTAGGGAGGACGAAAATGACCTAAATATTAATTCAATGACACAAACAAACTTATTGGATGCACAAGATTGGTTAAAAACCCTAATTGGACAAGAATAAGCCTAGGGAGGACGAAAATGACCTAATTGATTATCCAACGACACAAACACACCAATTGGAAGCACAAGATTGGTTAAAAACCCTAATTGGACAAGAATATGCCTAGGGAGGACGAACATGACCTAAATGTTAATCCAATGACACAAATGAACTTATTGGATGCACAAGATTGGTTAAAAACCCTAATTGGACAAGAATAAGCCTAGGGAGGACGAAAATGACCTAATTGATCATCCAATGCCACAAACACACTTATTGGATGCACAAGATTGGTTAAAAACCCTAATTGGACAAGAATATGCCTAGGGAGGACGAAAATGACCTAATTGATCATCCAATGACACAAACACACCTATTGGATGCACAAGATTGGTTAAAAACCCTAATTGGACAAGAATAAGCCTAGGGAGGACGAAAATGACCTAAATGTTAATCCAATGACACAAATGAACTTATTGGATGCACAAGATTGGTTAAAAACCCTAATTGGACATGAATAAGCCTAGGGAGGACGAAAATGACCTAATTGATCATGCAATGACACAAATGAACTTATTGGATGCACAAGATTGGTTAAAAACCCTTATTGGACAAGATTAAGCCTAGGGAGGACGAAAATGACCTAAATATTAATTCAATGAAACAAACAAACTTATTGGATACACAAGATTGGTTAAAAACCCTAATTGGACAAGAATAAGCATAGGGAGGAAGAAAATGACCTAATTGATCATCCAATGACACAAACACACCTATTGGATGCACAAGATTGGTTAAAAACCCTAATTGGACAAGAATATGCCTAGGGAGGATGAAAATGACCTAAATGTTAATCCAATGACACAAAAGAACTTATTGGATGCACAAGATTGGTTAAAAACCCTAATTGGACAAGAATAAGCCTAGGGAGGACGAAAATGACCTAATTGATCATCCAATGACACAAACACACCTATTGGATGCACAAGATTGGTTAAAAACCCTAATTGGACAAGAATATGCCTAGGGAGGACGAAAATGACCTAAATATTAATTCAATGACATAAACAAACTTATTGGATGCACAAAATTGGTTAAAAACCCTAATCGGACAAGAATATGCCTAGGGAGGACGAAAATGACCTAATTGATCATCCAATGACACAAACACACCTATTGGATGCACAAGATTTGTATAAAAACCCTAATTGGACAAGAATATACCTAGGGAGGACGAAAATGACCTAAATATTAATTCAATGACATAAACAAACTTATTGGATGCACCAGATTGGTTAAAAACCCTAATTGGACAAGAATAAGCCTAGGGAGGACGGAAATGACCTAATTGATCATCCAATATAACAAACACACCTATTGGAAGCACAAGATTGGTTAAAAACCCTAATTGGACAAGAATATGCCTAGGGAGGACGAAAATGACCTAAATGTTAATCCAATGACACAAATGAACTTATTGGATGCACAAGATTGGTTAAAAACCCTAATTGGACAAGAATAAGCATAGAAAGGACGAAAATGACCTAATTGACCATCCAATGACACAAACACACCTATTGGATGCACAAGATTGGTTAAAAACCCTAATTGGACAAGAATATGCCTAGGGAGGACGAAAATGACCTAAATGTTAATCCAATGACACAAATGAACTTATTGGATGCACAAGATTGGTTAAAAACCCTAATTGGACAAGAATAAGCCTATGGAGGACGAAAGTGACCTTATTGATCATCCAATGACACAAACACACCTATTGGATGCACAAGATTGGTTAAAAACCCTAATTGGACAAGAATATGCCTAGGGAGGACGAAAATGACCTAATTGATCATCCAATGACACAAACACACCTATTGGATGCACAAGATTGGTTAAAAACCCTATTTGGACAAGAATAAGCCTATTGAGGACGAAAATGACCTAATTGATCATCCAATGACACAAACACACCTATTGGATGCACAAGATTGGTTAAAAACCCTAATTGGACAAGAATATGCCTAGGGAGGACGAAAATGACCTAATTGATCATCCAATGACACAAACACACCTATTGGATGCACAAGATTGGTTAAAAACCCTAATTGGACAAGAATATGCCTAGGGAGGACGAATATGACCTAAATGTTAATCCAATAACACAAATGAACTTATTGGGTGCACAAGATTAGATAAAAACCCTAATTGGACAAGAATAAGCCTAGGGAGAACGAAAATGACCTAAATGTTAATCCAATGACACAACTCAACTTATTGGATGCACAAGATTGGTTAAAAACCCTAATTGGACAAGAATAAGCCAAGGGAGGACGAAAATGACCTAATTGATCATCCAATGACACAAACACACCTATTGGATGCCCAAGATTGGTTAAAAACCCTAATTGGACAAGAATATGCCTAGGGAGGACGAAAATGACCTAATTGATCATCCAATGACACAAACACACCTATTGGATGCACAAGATTGGTTAAAAACCCTAATTGGACAAGAATATGCCTAGGGAGGACGAATATGACCTAAATGTTAATTCAATGACACAAATGAACTTATTGGATGCACAAGATTGGTTAAAAACCCTAATTGGACAAGAATAAGCCTAGGGAGGACGAAAATGACCTAATTGATCATCCAATGACACAAACACACCTATTGGATGCACAAGATTGGTTAAAAACCGTAATTGGACAAGAATACGCCTAGGGAGGAAGAAAATGACCTAAATGTTAATCCAATCACACAAATGAACTTATTGGATGCACAAGATTAGTTAAAAACCCTAATTGGACATGAATAAGCCTAGGGAGGACGAAAATAACCTAATTGATCATCCAATGACACAAACACACCTATTGGATGCACAAGATTGGTTAAAAACCCTAATTGGACAAGAATATGCCTAGGGAGGACGAAAATGACCTAAATGTTAATCCCATGACACAAATGAACTTATTGGAAGCACAAGATTGGTTAAAAACTCTAATTGGACAAGAATAAGCCTAGGGAGGACGAAAATGACCTAAATGTCAATCTAATGACACAACTCAACTTATTGGATGCACAAGATTGGTTAAAAACCCTAATTGAGAAAGAATAAGCCTAGGGAGGACGAAAATGACCTAATTGATCATCCAATGACACAAACACACCTATTGGATGCACAAGATTGGTTAAAAACCCTAATTGGACAAGAATAAGCCTAGGGAGGACGAAAATGACCTAAATGTTAATCCAATGACACAACTCAACTTATTGGATGCACAGGATTGGTTAAAAACCCTAATTGGACAAGAATAAGTCTAGGGAGGACGAAAATAACCTAATTGATCATCCAATGACACAAACACACCTATTGGATGCACAAGATTGGTTAAAAACCCTAATTGGACAAGAATATGCCTAGGGAGGACGAAAATGACCTAATTGATCATCCAATGACACAAACACACCTATTGGATGCACAAGATTGGTTAAAAACCCTAATTAGACAAGAATATGCCTAGGGAGGACGAAAATGACCTAATTGATCATCCAATGACACAAATGAACTTATTGGATGCACAAGATTAGTTAAAAACACTAATTGGACAAGAATAAGCCTAGGGAGGACGAAAATAACCTAATTGATCATCCAATGACACAAACCCACCTATTGGATGCACAAGATTGGTCTAAAACTCTAATTGGACAAGAATATGCCTAGGTAGGACGAAAATGACCTAAATGTTAATCCAATGACACAAATGAACTTATTGGATGCACAAGATTGGTTAAAAACCCTAATTGGACAAGAATAAGCCTAGAGAGGACGAAAATGACCTAAATGTTAATCCAATGACACAACTCAACTTATTGGATGCACAAGATTGGTTAAAAACCCCAATTGGGCAAGAATAAGCCTAGGGTGGACGAAAATGACCTAATTGATCATCCAATGACACAAACACACCTATTGGATGCACAAGATTGGTTAAAAACCCTAATTGGACAAGAATAAGCCTAGGGAGGACGAAAATGACCTAAATGTTAATCCAATGACACAACTCAACTTATTGGATGCACAAGATTGGTTAAAAACCCTAATTGGACAAGAATAAGCCTAGGGAGGACGAAAATAACCTAATTGATCAGCCAATGACACAAACACACCTATTGGATACACAAGATTGGTTAAAAACCCTAATTGGACAAGAATAAGCCTAGGGAGGACGAAAATGACCTAATTGATCATCCAATGACAAAAACACACCAATTGGATGCACAAGATTCGTTAAAAACCCTAATTGGACTAGAATATGCCTAGGGAGGACGAAAATGACCTAATTGATCATCCAATGACACAAACACACCTATTGGATGCACAAGATTGGTTAAAAACCCTAATTGGACCAGAATATGCCTAGGGAGGACGAAAATGACCTAAATGTTAATCCAATGACACAACTCAACTTATTGCATGCACAAGATTGGTTAAAAACCCAAATTTGACAAGAACATGCCTAGGAGGACGAAAATGACCTAATTAATCATCCAATGACACAAATGAACTTATTGGATGCACAAGATTGGTTAAAAACCCTAATTGGACAAGAATATGCCTAGGGAGGACGAAAATGACCTAATTGATCATCCAATGACACAAACACACCTATTGGATGCACAAGATTGGTTAAAAACCCTAATTGGACAAGAATATGCCTAGGGAGGACGAAAATGACCTAAATATTAATTCAATGACACAAACAAACTTATCGGATGCACAAGATTGGTTAAAAACCCTAATTGGACAAGAATAAGCCTAGGGAGGACAAAAATAACCTAATCGATCATCCAAACACACAAACACACCTATTGGATGCCCAAGATTGGTCTAAAACTCTAATTGGACAAGAATATGCCTAGGGAGGACGAAAATGACCTAAATGTTAATCCAATGACACAAATGAACTTATTGGATGCACAAGATTGGTTAAAAACCCTAATTGGACAAGAATATGCCTAGGGAGGACGAAAATGACCTAATTGATCATCCAATGACACAAACACACCTATTGGATGCACAAGATTGGTTAAAAACCCTAATTGGACAAGAATATGCCTAGGGAGGACGAAAATGACCTAAATGTTAATCCAATGACACAAACAAACTTATTGGATGCACAAGATTAGTTAAAAACCCTAATTGGACAAGAATATGCCTAGGGAGGACGAAAATGACCTAATTGATCATCCAATGACACAAACACACCTATTGGATGCACAAGATTGGTTAAAAACCCTAATTGAACAAGAATATGCCTTGGGAGGACGAAAATGACCTAAATGTAAATCCAATGACACAACTCAACTTATTGGATGCACTCGATTGGTTAAAAACCCTAATTGGACAAGAATAAGCCTAGGGAGGACGAAAAATGACCTAATTGATCATCCAATGCCACAAACACACCTATTGGATGCACAAGATTGGTTAAAAACCCTAATTGGACAAGAATATGCCTAGGGAGGACGAAAATTACCTAAATATTAATTCAATGACACAAACAAAGTTATTGGATGCACAAGATTAGTTAAAAACCCTAATTGGACAAGAATATGCCTAGGGAGGACGAAAATGACCTAATTGATCATCCAATGACACAAACACACCTATGGGATGCACAAGATTGGTTAAAAACCCTAATTGGACAAGAATATGCCTAGGGAGGACGAAAATGACCTAAATGTTAATCCAATGACACAACAAAACTTATTGGATGCACAAGATTGGTTAAAAACCCTAATTGAACAAGAATAAGACTAGGGAGGACGAAAATGACCTAATTGATCATCAAATGACACAAAAAAAAACTTATTGGATGCACAAGATTGGTTAAAAACCCTAATTGGACAAGAATAAGCCTAGGGAGGACGAAAATAACCTAATTGATCATCCAATGCCACAAACACACCTATTGGATGCACAAGATTGGTTAAAAACCCTAATTGGACAAGAATAAGCCTAGGGAGGACGAAAATGACCTAATTGATCATCCAATGACACAAACACACATATTGGATGCACAAGATTCGTTAAAAACCTTAATTGGACAAGAATATGCCTAGGGAGGACGAAAATGACCTAATTGATCATCCAATGACACAAACACACCTATTGGATGCACAAGATTGGTTAAAAACCCTAATTGGACAAGAATATGCCTAGGGAGGACGAAAATGACCTAAATGTTAATTCAATGACACAAACAAACTTATTGGATGCACAAGATTGGTTAAAAACCCTAATTGGACAAGAATAAGCCTAGGGAGGTCGAAAATGACCTAATTGATTATCCAACGACACAAACTCACCAATTGGAAGCACAAGATTGGTTAAAAACCCTAATTGGACAAGAATATGCCTAGGGAGGACGAAAAGGACCTAAATGTTAATCCAATGACACAAATGAACTTATTGGATGCACAAGATTGGTTAAAAACCCTAATTGGACAAGAATAAGCTTAGGGAGGACGAAAATGACCTAAATGTTCATCCAATGAAACAACTCAACTTAGTGGATGCACAAGATTGGTTAAAAACCCTAATTGGACAAGAATAAGCCAAGGGAGGACGAAAATAACCTAATTGATCATCCAATGACACAAACACACCTATTGGATGCACAAGATTGGTTAAAAACCCTAATTGCACAAGAATATGCATGCGGAGGACGAAAATGACCTAAATGTAAATCCAATGACACAAATGAACTTATTGGATGCACAAGATTGGTTAAAAACCCTAATTGGACAAGAATAAGCCTAGGGAAGACGAAAATGACCTAAATGTTAATCCAATGACATAACTCAACTTATTGGATGCACTAGATTGGGTAAAAACCCTAATTGGACAAGAATAAGCCTAGGGAGGACGAAAATGACCTAATTGATCATCCAATGACACAAACACACCTATTGGATGCACAAGATTGGTTAAAAACCCTAATTGGACAAGAATATGCCTAGGGAGGACGAAAATGACCTAAATGTTAATCCAATGACACAAATGAACTTATTGGATGCACAAGATTGGTTAAAAACCCTAATTGGACAAGAATAAGCTTAGGGAGGACGAAAATGACCTAAATGTTCATGCAATGAAACAACTCAACTTAGTGGATGCACAAGATTGGTTAAAAACCCTAATTGGACAAGAATAAGCCAAGGGAGGACGAAAATGACCTAATTGATCATCCATTGACACAAACACACCTATTGGATGCACAAGATTGGTTAAAAACCCTAATTGGACAAGAATATGCCTAGGGAGGACGAAAATGACCTAAATGTTAATCCAATGACACAAATGAACTTATTGGATGCACAAGATTGGTTAAAAACCCTAGTTGGACAAGAATAAGCCTAGGGTGGATCAAAATGATCTTATTGATCATCCAATGACAGAAACACACCTATTGGATGAACAAGATTGGTTAAAAACCCTAATTGGACAAGAATAAGCCCAGGGATGACGAAAATGACCTAATTGAACATCCAATGACACAAACAAACGTATTGGATGCACAAGATTGGTTAAAAACCCTAATTGGACAAGAATAAGCCTAGGGAGGAAGAAAATTACCTAATTGATCATCCAATGACACAAACACACCTATTGGATGCACAAGATTGGTTAAAAACCCTAATTGGACAAGAATACGCCTTGGGAGGACGAAAATGACCTAATTGATCATCCAATGACACAAACACACCTATTGGATGCACAAGATTGGTTAAAAACCCTAATTGGACAAGAATAAGCCTATGGAGGACGAAAATGACCTAATTGATCATCCAATGACACAAACACACCTATTGGATGCACAATATTGGTGAAAAACCCTAAATGGACAAGAATAAGTCTAGGGAGGACGAAAATGACCTAATTGATCATCCATTGCCACAAACACACCTATTGGATGCACAAGATTGGTTAAAAACCCTAATTGGACAAGAATATGGCTAGGGAGGACGAAAACGACCTAATTGGTCATCCAATGACACAAACACACCTATTGGATGCACAAGATTGGTTAAAAACCCTAATTGGACAAGAATAAGCCTAGGGAGGACGAAAATAACCTAATTGATCATCCAATGACACAAACACACCTATTGGATGCACAAGATTGGTTAAAAACCCTAATTGGACAAGAATATGCCTAGGGAGGACGAAAATGACCTAAATGTTAATCCAATGACACAAATGAACTTATTGGATGCACAAGATTGGTTAAAAACCCTAATTGGACAAGAATAAGCCTAGGGAGGACAAAAATGACCTAAATGTTAATCCAATGACACAACTCAACTTATTGGATGCACAAGATTGGTTAATAACCCTAATTGGACAAGAATAAGCCTATGGAGGACGAATATGACCTAATTGATCATCCAATGACACAAACACACCTATTGGATGCACAAGATTCGTTAAAAACCCTAATTGGACAAGAATAAGCTTAGGGAGGACGAAAATGACCAAAATGTTAATCCAATGACACAACTCAACTAATTGGATGCACAAGATTGGTTAAAAACCCTAATTGGACAAGAATAAGCCTATGGAGGACGAAAATGACCTAATTGATCATCCAATGACACAAACACACCTATTGGATGCACAAGATTCGTTAAAAACCCTAATTGGACAAGAATATGCCTAGGGAGGACGAAAATGACCTAAATATTTATTCAATGACACAAACAAATTTATCGAATGCACAAGATTGGTTAAAAACCCTAATTGGACAAGAATAAGCCTAGGGAGGACGAAAATTACCTAATTGATCATCCAATGACACAAACACACCTATTAGATGCACAAGATTGGTTAAAACCCTAATTGGACAAGAATAAGCCTAGGGAGGACGAAAATGACCTAATTGATCATCCAATGACACAAACTCACCTATTGGATGCACAAGATTGGTCTAAAACTCTAATTGGACAAGAATATGCCTAGGGAGGATGAAAATGACCTAAATGTTAATCCAATGACACAAATGAACTTATTGGATGCACAAGATTGGTTAAAAACCCTAATTGGACAAGAATAAGCCTAGGGAGGACGAAAATAACCTAATTGATCATCCAATGACACAAACATACCTATTGGATGCACAAGATTGGTTAAAAACCCTAATTGGACAAGAATATGCCTAGGGAGGACGAAAATGACCTAAATGTAATCCAATGACACAAATGATCTTATTGGATGCACAAGATTGGTTAAAAACCCTAATTGGACAAGAATAAGCCTAGGGAGGACGAAAATGACCTAAATGTTAATCCAATGACACAACTCAACTTATTGGATGCACAAGATTGGTTAAAAACCCTAATTGGACAAGAATAAGCCTAGGGAGGACGAAAATGACCTAATTGATCATCCAATCACACAAACACACCTATTGGATTCACAAGATTGGTTAAAAACCGTAATTGGACAAGACTAAGCCTAGGGAGGACGAAAATGACCTAATTGATCATCCAATGACACAAACACACCTATTGGATGCACAAGATTGGTTAAAAACCCTAATTGGACAAGAATATGCCTAGGGAGGACGAAAATGACCTAATTGATCATCCAATGACACAAACACACCTATTGGATGCACAAGATTGGTTAAAAACCCTAATTGGACAAGAATAAGCCTAGGGAGGAAGAAAATAACCTAATTGATCATCCAATGACACAAACACACCTATTGGATGCACAAGATTGGTTAAAAACCCTAATTGGACAAGAATATGCCTAGGGAGGACGAAAATGACCTAAATGTTAATCCAATGACACAAATGAACTTATTGGATGCATAAGATTGGTTAAAAACCCTAATTGGACAAGAATAAGCCTATGGAGGACGAAAATGACCTAATTGATCATCCAATTTCACAAACACACCTATTGGATGCACAAGATTGGTTAAAAACCCTAATTGGACAAGAATATGCCTAGGGAGGACGAAAATGACCTAATTGATCATCCAATGACACAAACACACCTATTGGATGCACAAGATTGCATAAAAACCCTAATTGGACAAGAATAAGCCTAGGGAGGACGAAAATGACCTAAATGTTCGTCCAATGACACAAACACACCTATTGGATGCACAAGATTGCATAAAAAGCCTAATTGGACAAGAATAAGCCTAGGGAGGACGAAAATGACCTAAATGTTCATCCAATGACACAAATGAACTTATTGGATGCACAAGATTGGTTAAAAACCCTAATTGGACAAGAATAAGCCTAGGGAGGACGAAAATGACCTAAATGTTCGTCCAATGATACAAACACACATATTGGATGCACAAGATTGCTTAAAACCCTAATTAGACAAGAATAAGACTATGGAGGACGATAATGACCTAAATGTTCATCCAATGACACAAATGAACTTATTGGATGCACAAGATTGGTTAAAAACCCTAATTGGACAAGAATAAGCCTAGGGAGGACGAAAATGACCTAAATGTTCATCCAATGACACAAATGAACTTATTGGATGCACAAGATTGGTTAAAAACCCTAATTGGACAAGAATAAGCCTAGGGAGGACGAAAATGACCTAAATGTTCATCCAATGACACAAATGAACTTATTCGATGCACAAGATTGCATAAAAACCCTAATTGGACAAGAATAAGACTAGGGAGGACGAAATTGACCTAAATGTTCATCCAATGACACAAATGAACTTATTGTATGCACAAGATTGGTTAAAAACCCAAATTGGACAAGAATAAGCCTAGGGAGGACGAAAATGACCTAAATGTTCATCCAATGACACAAACACACATATTGGATGCACAAGATTGCTTAAAACCCTAATTGGACAAGACTAAGACTAGGGAGGACGAAAATGACCTAAATGTTCATCCAATGACACAAATGAACTTATTGGATGCACAAGATTGGTTAAAAACCCTAATTGGACAAGAATAAGCCTAGGGAGGACGAAAATGACCTAAATGTTCATCCAATGACACAAATGAACTTATTGGATGCACAAGATTGCTTAAAAACCCTAATTGGATAAGAATAAGCCTAGGGAGGACGAAAATGACCTAAATGTCCATCCAATGACACAAATACACCTATTGGATGCAGAAGATTCGTTAGAAACCCTAATTGGACAAGAATAAGCCTAGGGAGGACGAAACTGACCTAAATGTTCATCCAATGACACAAACACACCTATTGGATGCACAAGATTGGTTAAAAACACTAATTGGACAAGAATAAGCCTAGGGAGGACGAAAATGACCTAAATGTTCATCCAATGACACAAATGAACTTATTGGATGCACAAGATTGGTTAAAAACCATAACTGGACAAGAATAAGCCTAGGGAGGACGAAAATGACCTAAATGTTCATCCAATGACACAAATGAACTTATTGGATGCACAAGATTGCTTAAAATCCCTAATTGGACAAGAATAAGCCTAGGGAGGACGAAAATGACCTAAATGTCCATCCAATGACACAAATACACCTATTGGATGCACAAGATTCGTTAGAAACCCTAATTGGACAAGAATAAGCCTAGGGAGGACGAAACTGACCTAAATGTTCATCCAATGACACAAACAGACCTATTGGATGCACAAGATTGGTTAAAAACACTAATTGGACAAGAATAAGCCTAGGGAGGACGAAAATGACCTAAATGTTCATCCAATGACACAAATGAACTTATTGGATGCACAAGATTGGTTAAAAACCCTAATTGGACAAGAATAAGCCTAGGGAGGACGAAAATGACCTAAATGTTCATCCAATGACACAAATGAACTTATTGGATGCACAAGATTGCTTAAAAACCCTAATTGGACAAGAATAAGCCTAGGGAGGACGAAAATGACCTAAATGTTCATCCAATGACACAAAGACACCTATTGGATGCACAAGATTGATTAAAAACCCTAATTGGACAAGAATATGCCTAGGGAGGACGAAAATGACCTAAATGTTCATCCAATGACACAAATGAACTTATTGGATGCACAAGATTGGTTAAAAACCCTAATTGGACAAGAATAAGCCTAGGGAGGACGAAAATGACCTAAATGTTCATCCAATGACACAAACACTCCTATTGGATGCACAAGGTTGGTTAAAAACCCTAATTGGACAAGAATAAGCCTAGGGAGGACGAAAATGACCTAAATGTTCATCCAATGACACAAATGAACTTATTGGATGCACAAGATTGCTTAAAAACCCTAATTGGACAAGAATAAGCCTAGGGAGGACGAAACTGACCTAAATGTTCATCCAATGACACAAACACACCTATTGGATGCACAAGATTGGTTAAAAACCCTAATTGGACAAGAATATGCCTAGGGAGGACGAAAATGACCTAAATGTTCATCCAATGACACAAATGAACTTATTGGATGCACAAGATTGCTTAAAAACCCTAATTGGACAAGAATAAGCCTATGGAGGACGAAAATGACCTAAATGTTCATCCAATGACACAAATACACCTATTGGATGCACAAGATTTGTTAAAAACCCTAATTGGAAAAGAATAAGCCTCGGGAGGACGAAAATGACCTAAATGTTCATCCAATGACACAAATGAACTTATTGGATGCACAAGATTGGTTAAAAACCCTAATTGGACAAGAATAAGCCTAGGGAGGACGAAAATGACCTAAATGTTCATCCAATGACACAAACACACCTATTGGATGCACAAGATTGGTTAAAAACCCTAATTGGACAAGAATAAGCCTATGGAGGACGAAAATGACCTAATTGATCATCCAATGACACAAACACACCTATTGGATGCACATGATTGGTTAAAAACCCTAATTGGACAAGAATATGCCTAGGGAGGACGAAAATGACCTAATTGATCATCCATTGCCACAAACACACCTATTGGATGCACAAGTTTGGTTAAAAACCCTAATTGGTCAAGAATATGCCTAGGGAGGACGAAAATGACCTAATTGATCATCCAATGACACAAACACACCTATTGGATGCACAAGATTGGTTAAAAACCCTTATTGGACAAGAATATGCCTAGGGAGGAAGAAAATGACCTAAATATTAATTCAATGACACAAACAAACTTATTGGATGCACAAGATTGGTTAAAAACCCTAATTGGACAAGAATAAGCCTAGGGAGGACGAAAATGACCTAATTGATTATCCAATGACACAAACACACCTATTGGAAGCACAAGATTGGTTAAAAACCCTAATTGGACAAGAATATGCCTAGGGAGGACGAAAATGACCTAAATGTTAATCCAATCACACAACTGAACTTATTGGATGCACAAGATAGGTTAAAAACCCTAATTGGACAAGAATAAGCCTAGGGAGGACGAAAATGACCTAAATGTTAATCCAATGACACAACTCAACTTATTGGATGCACAAGCTTGGTTAAAAACCCTAATTGGACAAGAATAAGCCTAGGGAGGACGAAAATGACCTAATTGATCATCCAATGACACAAACACACCTATTGGATGCACAAGATTGGTTAAAAACCTTAATTGGACAAGAATAAGCCTAGGGAGGACGAAAATGACCTAATTGATCATCCAATGACACAAACACACCTATTGGATGTTAGACATATGTTCGTTTTTGATGTTATTGACAAGCATCCAATTTGAAATACATCTAACATTGTCAACTGAGAAAAATTTCAGGAACAACAAATTCAATCCTACATACTCGAGACAATTGCTTGGAACTCAAGGAATCAACAAAATCTTGAAGATCCATGAGCACATCGATTAGTACAATCGATTCTATAACAGGGTTGAATAAGTTTACAAAGTTTGGTGTTACCCAATCGATTAGCACAATCGATTTGTACATCCTTAAAGAAAACAAACGGGCTATCAATCGATTCTCCAAATCGATTGGTACACATATTGGAAAATAAATTGTACAAGTCAGAGAGCCAGTTTGCCACAAATCGATTAGGCACATGGATTGAGTGAATCACCAAGACTAAACTGATTGTTTAAATCGATTGGACAAATCGATTGACATGCTTACTGAATTTAAAATGTGCAAGTCAGTAGCACGTTTTGCAGGCAATCGATTTGGCAAATCGATTGAAATAATCACTTCTTTAATTGTGTTTTTGTCTACACCGATTGAAACAATCGATTGGTAATGTCCCAGAGCCAAACCTGTTTACTAAATCGATTAGGCCAATCGATTCACTAAAACAAGTCTCAAAATAACTCAGGCCTGGAACATACACAATCGATTACTACAATCTGTTTATATACATCTGTGTAATAAAAGTTGGTATCAATCGACTTGGTAAATCGATTGAATAACCCAACTGATGAAAAGTACTTCAGACTTAAAATCCACAATCGATTGGCACAATCGATTGACATAAAAGTTTTATAAACAGAGACGACTGAATGGTTAAATCGATTAAGCACATCGATGGTTTTGATCTCGTTGTTTGAACAAAACACATCAAGTCGATTCTGCAAATCGATTTAAATCATATACTGTCATCAAAGTTTGAAGAACTACTTAAAATAATCGATTGAGCAAATCGATTAGTATGTACAGTTTCAAGATTCAAGAAAAACAAGACTCGCGAAATCGATTGAGGAAATCGATTAACCAGCATTATGACTTTAATGAATCGATTGGATAAATCGATGCATATGTTGTTTTTCCTGAAACTATATAAACTGTTTTTCAGTATCTTCTCAAAATACAACAACAACATACACATAACTTTCTGACATCTTTGTTTCTCACTGTGAAATAACTTTGAACATTACTTTTTCAGTTATGAAGATTCATCTTTCATGATCCACAAGAACTGAGAAAGATTGCTGGAGAAACAACTTTAGAGAAGAAAACTGTTGAAGAAATTTCTGTGTAATTTCTGATTAGATACATCTGTAAACAAATTCTTAAAACAAATAACATTGAGAAATCCAGTCTTAACTGGTAGTTATCTTCTGTGATTGAGAGGTCTCATCAAGAAGAAACTTGACTGTAATCTTGGAAGAGTTTATGGGAGATAAACTCTGGGATTCAGGGAGATAAGAATAGAATAAGAAGAATCGTTTTAGATTGATAGGCGAGGAGCTAGAACATCTGTAAACGGATTCTGAGATATTCTATTGGAAAGGCCAAGATTGGATTTGATCTTGGGACTGGATGTAGGTCGTTCAACAACGGCTGAACCAGTATAAATCACTGCGTACAATCTTTCTTACCCTTATCTCTTTTTTAATTTCTGCAGTGTGTATTTGTCTGATATTGATTGAATGCTTGAATATCTTTCTGCATACTTTGATACTACATGAAAGACTGTTTCCAGCATGATTGTAAGTGAATCAATATCTTGAACAATAAACGTAACTGGTGCATCTCTCAATATATTCTTTGATCCATATACTTTGTGCATTCATTTGTATTGCAGTTTTGGGACCTTATTCTGATGCTTTGTTTAATAAATGTACGATTTGTTAAACTGCTGCGCATATCTCTAAAAATAGGTAATCTTCCGCATAATTTTCATTTAACAGAGGTTACTGGTACCAACAATTGGTATCAGAGCCAATTTTTGTTAGAGTAACTCTCATCAAAAATCATGACCTCTGATTTCCTAGGAGAGGGTGCATCATTAGCTAGGCCTCCCGCTTTTAACGGGGCCGCATACATGTATTGGAAACAACGCATGTTAATTTTTCTTGAAGCTAGTGGTATTGATATTCTAGATGCTGTAGAAAATGGACCATTTGTGCCAACCATAGCAGGTACAGGTGAATCAGCAATCCTAAAGCCAAAAAGTGACTGGACTGATGAAGACAAAAAGAAGGTTGGGTACAACGCCAAAGCAAAAAACATTATAACTGCAGCCTTGAGTCATGATGAATTCTTCAGAGTCTCAA
>JBBPBR010001473.1:0-25940 GCA_037974775.1 Cicer pinnatifidum | reverse complement strand
ACCTAATTGATCATCCAATGACACGAACACACCTATTGGATGCACAAGATTGGTTGAAAACCCTAATTGGACAAGAATATGCCTAGGGAGGACGAAAATGACCTAAATGTTAATCCAATGACACAAATGAACTTATTGGATGTACAAGATTGGTTAAAAACCCTAATTGGACAAGAATAAGCCTAGGGAGAACGAAAATGACCTAATTGATCATCCAATGACACAAACACACCTATTGGATGCACAAGATTGGTTAAAAACCCTAATTGGACAAGAATAAGCCTAGGGAGGACGAAAATGACCTAATTGATCATCCAATGACACAAACACACCTATTGGATGCACAAGATTGGTTAAAAACCCTAATTGGACAAGAATAAGCCTAGGGAGGACGAAAATGACCTAATGGATCATCCAATGAGACAAACACACATATTGGATGCACAAAATTTGGTTAAAAACCCTAATTGGACAAGAATATGCCTAGGGAGGACGAAAATGACCTAATTGATCATCCAATGACACAAACACACCTATTGGATGCACAAGATTGGATAAAAACCCTAATTGGACAAGAATAAGCCTAGGGAGGACGAAAATGACCTAATTGATCATCCAATGACACAAACACACATATTGGATGCACAAAATTAGGTTAAAAACCCTAATTGGACAAGAATAATCCTAGGGAGGACGAAAATGATCTAATTGATCATCCAATGACACAAACACACATATTGGATATACAAAATTTGGTTAAAAACCCTAATTGGACAAGAATATGCCTAGGGAGGACGAAAATGACCTAATTGATCATCCAATGACACAAACACACCTATTGGATGCACAAGATAGGTTTAATACCCTAGTTGGACAAGAATATGCCTAGGGAGGACGAAAATGACCTAATTGATCATCCAATGACACAAATGAACTTATTGGATGCACAAGATTGGTTAAAAACCCTAATTGGACATGAATAAGCCTAGGGAGGACGAAAATGACCTAAATGTTAATCCAATGACACAACTCAACTTATTGGATGCACAAGATTGGTTAAAAACCCTAATTGGACAAGAATAAGCCTATGGAGGACGAAAATGACCTAATCGATCATCCAATGATACAAACACACCTATTGGATGCACAAGATTGGTTAAAAACCCTAATTGGACAAGAATATGCCTAGGGAGGACGAAAATGACCTAATTGATCATCCAATGACACAAACACACCTATTGGAAGCACAAGATTGGTTAAAAACACTAATTGGACAAGAATAGGCCTAGGGTGGACGAAAATGACCTAAATGTTAATCCAATGACACAAATGAACTTATCGGATGCACAAGATTGGTTAAAAACCCTAATTGGACAAGAATAAGCCTAGGGAGGACGAAAATGACCTAATTGATCATCCAATGACACAAACACACCTATTGGATGCACAAGATTGGTTAAAAACCCTAATTGGACAAGAATAAGCCTAGGGAGGACGAAAATGACCTAATTGATCATCCAATGACACAAACACACCTATTGGATGCACAAGATTGGTTAAAAACCCTAATTGGACAAGAATAAGCCTAGGGAGGACGAAAATGACCTAATTGATCATCCAATGACACAAACACATCTATTGGAAGCACAAGATTGGTTAGAAACCCTAGTTGGACAAGAATATGCCTAGGGAGGACGAAAATGACCTAATTGATCATCCAATGACACAAATGAACTTATTGGATGCACAAGATTGCTTAAAAACCCTAATTGGACAAAAATAAGCATAGAAAGGACGAAAATGACCTAATTGATCATCCAATGACACAAACACACCTATTGGATGCACAAGATTGGTTAAAAACCCTAATTGGACAAGAATAAGCCTAGGGAGGACGAAAATGACCTAATTGATCATCCAATGACACAAACACACCTATTGGATGCACAAGATTGGTTAAAAACCCTAATTGGACAAGAATAAGCCTAGGGAGGACGAAAATGACCTAATTGATCATCCAATGACACAAACACACCTATTGGATGCACAAGATTGGTTAAAAACCCTAATTGGACAAGAATAAGCCTAGGGAGGACGAAAATGACCTAATTGATCATCCAATGACACAAACACACCTATTGGATGCACAAGATTGGTTAAAAACCCTAATTGGACAAGAATAAGCCTAGGGAGAATGAAAATGACCTTAATGTTAATCCAATGACACAACTCAACTTATTGGATGCACAAGATTGGTTAAAAACCCTAATTGGACAAGAATAAGCCTAGGGAGGACGAAAATGACCTAATTGATCATCCAATGACACAAACACACCTATTGGATGCACAAGATTGGTTAAAAACCCTAATTGGACAAGAATAAGCCTAGGGAGGACGAAAATGACCTAATTGATCATCCAATGACACAAACACACCTATTGGATACACAAGATTGGTTAAAAACCCTAATTGGGCAAGAATATGCCTAGGGAGGACGTCGAAAATGACCTAAATGTTAATCGAATGACACAAATGAACTTATTGGACGCACAAGATTTGTTAAAAACCTTAATTGGAGAAGAATAAGCATAGGGAGGACGAAAATGACCTAAATGTTAATTCAATGAAACAACTCAACTTATGGGATGCACAAGATTGGTTAAAAACCCTAATTGGACAAGAATAAGCCTAGGGAGGACGAAAATGACCTAATTGATCATCCAATGACACAAACACACCTATTGGATGCACAAGATTGGTTAAAAACCCTAATTGGACAAGAATAAGCCTAGGGAGGAAGAAAATGACCTAATTGAAAATCCAATGACACAAACACACCTATTGGATGCACAAGATTGGTTAAAAACCCTAATTGGACAAGAATAAGCCTAGGGAGGACGAAAATGACCTAATTGATCATCCAATGACACAAACACACCTATTGGATGCACAAGATTGGTTAAAAACCCTAATTGGACAAGAATAAGCCTAGGGAGGATGAAAAATGACCTAATTGATCATCCAATGACACAAACACACCTATTGGATGCACAAGATTGGTTTAAAACCCTAGTTGGACAAGAATATGCCTAGGGAGGACGAAAATGACCTAATTGATCATCCAATGACACAAACAAAGTTATTGGATGCACAAGATTGGTTAAAAACCCTAATTGGACAAGAATAAGCCTAGGGAGGACGAAAATGACCTAATTGATCATCCAATGACACAAACACACCTATTGGATGCACAAGATTGGTTAAAAACCCTAATTGGACAAGAATAAGCCTAGGGAGGACGAAAATGACCAAATTGATCATCCAATGACACAAACACACCTATTGGATGCACAAGATTGGTTAAAAACCCTAATTGGACAAGAATAAACCTAAGGAGGACGAAAATGACCTAATTGATCATCCAATGACACAAACACACCTATTGGATGCACAAGATTGGTTAAAAACCCTAATTGGACAAGAATAAGCCTAGGGAGGACGAAAATGACCTAATTGATCATCCAATGACACAAACACACCTATTGGATGCACAAGATTGGTTAAAAACCCTAATTGGACAACAATATGCCTAAGGAGGACGAAAATGACCTAAATGTTAATCCAATGACACAAATGAACTTATTGGATGCACATGATTGGTTAAAAACCCTAATTGGACAAGAATAAGCCTAGGGAGGACGAAAATGACCTAAATGTTAATCCAATGACACAAATGAACTTATTGGATGCACAAGATTGGTTAAAAACCCTAATTGGACAAGAATAAGCATAGGGAGGACGAAAATGACCTAAATGTTAATCCAATGAAACAACTCAACTTAGTGGATGCACAAGATTGGTTAAAAACCCTAATTGGACAAGAATAAGCCAAGGGAGGACGAAAATGACCTAATTGATCATCCAATGACACAAACACACCTATTGGATGCACAAGATTGGTTAAAAACCCTAATTGGACAAGAATATGCCTAGGGAGGACGAAAATGACCTAATTGATCATCCAATGCCACAAACACACCTATTGGATGCACAAGATTGGTTAAAAACCCTAATTGGACAAGAATATGCCTAGGGAGGACCAAAATGACCTAAATATTAATTCAATGACACAAACAAAGTTTTTGGATGCACAAGAATGGTTAAAAACCCTACTTGGACAAGAATAAGCCTAGGGAGGACGAAAATGACCAGATTGATCATCCAATGACACAAGCACACCTATTGGATGCACAAGATTGGTTAAAAACCCTAATTGGACAAGAATATGCCTAGGGAGGACGAAAATGACCTAAATGTAAATCCAATGACACAAATGAACTTATTGGATGCACAAGATTGGTTAAAAACCCTAATTGGACAAGAATAAGCCTAGGGAGGACGAAAATGACCTAATTGATCATCCAATGACAGAAACACACCGATTGGATTCACAAGATTGGTTAAAAACCCTAATTCGACAAGAATATGCCTAAGGAGGACGAAAATGACCTAAATATTAATTCAATGACACAAACAAAGTTATTGGATGCACAAGATTGGTTAAAAACCCTAATTGGACAAGAATAAGCCTTGGGATGATGAAAATGACCTAATTGATCATCCAATGACACAAACACACCTATTGGATGCACAAGATTGGTTAAAAACCCTAATTGGACAAGAATAAGCCTAGGGAGGACGAAAATGACCTAATTGATCATCCAATGACACAAACACACCTATTGGATGCACAAGATTGGTTAAAAACCCTAATTGGACAAGAATAAGCCTAGGGAGGACGAAAATGACCTAATTGATCATCCAATGACACAAACACACCTATTGGATGCACAAGATTGGTTAAAAACCCTAATTGGACAAGAATAAGCCTAGGGAGGACCATAATGACCTAATTGATCATCCAATGACACAAACACACCTATTGGAAGCACCAGATTTGTTAAAAACCCTTGTTGGACAAGAATATGCCTAGGGAGGACAAAAATGACCTAATTGATCATCCAATGACACAAACACAACTATTGGATGCACAAGATTGGTTAAAAACCCTAATTGGACAAGAATATGCCTTGGGAGGACGAAAATGACCTAAATATTAATTCAATGACACAAACAAACTTATTGGATGCACAAGATTGGTTAAAAACCCTAATTGGACAAGAATAAGCCTAGGGAGGACGAAAATGACCTAATTGATCATCCAATGACACAAACACACCTATTGGATGCACAAGATTGGTTAAAAACCCTAATTGGACAAGAATATGCCTTGGGAGGACGAAAATGACCTGAATATTAATTCAATGACACAAACAAACTTATTGGATTCACAAGATTGGTTAAAAACCGTAATTGGACAAGAATAAGCCTAGGGAGGACGAAAATGACCTAATTGATCATCCAATGACACAAACACACCTATTGGATGCACAAGATTGGTTAAAAACCCTAATTGGACAAGAATAAGCCTAGGGAGGACGAAAATGACCTAATTGATCATCCAATGACACAAACACACCTATTGGATGCACAAGATTGGTTAAAAACCCTAATTGGACAAGAATATGCCTAGGGAGGACGAAAATGACCTAATTGATCATCCAATGACACAAACACACCTATTGGATGCAGAAGATTGGTTAAAAACCCTAATTGGACAATAATATGCGTAGGGAGGACGAAAATGACCTAAATATTAATTCAATGACACAAACAAACTTATTGGATTCACAAGATTGGTTAAAAACCCTAATTGGGCAAGAATAGGCCTAGGGAGGACGAAAATGACCTAATTGATCATCCAATGACACAAACACACCTATTGGATGCACAAGATTGGTTAAAAACCCTAATTGGACAAGAATAAGCCTAGGGAGGACGAAAATGACCTAATTGATCATCCAATGACACAAACACACCTATTGGATGCACAAGATTGGTTAAAAACCCTAATTGGACAAGAATATGCCTAGGGAGGACGAAAATGACCTAATTGATCATCCAATGACACAAATGATCTTATTGGATGCACAAGATTGATTAAAAACCCTAATTGGACAAGAATAAGCCTAGGGAGGACGAAAATGACCTAATTGATCATCCAATGACACAAACACACCTATTGGATGCACAAGATTGGTTAAAAACCCTAATTGGACGAGAATATGCCTAGGGAGGACGAAAATGACCTAATTGATCATCCTATGACACAAATGAACTTATTGGATGCACAAGATTAGTTAAAAACCCTAATTGGACAAGAATAAGCCTAGGGAGGACGAAAATAACCTAATTGATCATCCAATGACACAAACACACCTATTGGATGCACAAGATTGGTTAAAAACCCTAATTGGACAAGAATATGCCTAGGGAGGACCAAAATGACCTAAATGTTAATCCAATGACACAAATGAACTTATTGGAGGCACAAGATTGGATAAAAACCCTAATTGGACAAGAATAAGCCTAGGGAGGACGAAAATGACCTAATTGATGATCCAATGACACAAGCACACCTATTGGATGCACAAGATTGGTTAAAAACCCTAATTGGACAAGAATAAGCCTAGGGAGGACGAAAATGACCTAATTGATCATCCATTGCCACAAACACACCTATTGGATGCACAAGATTGGTTAAAAACCCTAATTCGACAAGAATATGCCTAGGAGGACGAAAATGACCTAATTGGTCATCCAATGACACAAACACACCTATTGGATCCACAAGATTGGTTAAAAACCCTAATTGGACAAGAATAAGCCGAGGGAGGACGAAAATCACCTAATTGATCATCCAATGACATAAACACACCTATTGGATGCACAGGATTGGTTAAAAACACTAATTGGACAAGAATATGCCTAGGGAGGACGAAAATGACCTAAATGTTAATCCAATGACACAAATGAACTTATTGGATGCACAAGATTGGTTAAAAACCCTAATTGGACATGAATAAGCCTAGGGAGGACGAAAATGACCTAAATGTTAATCCAATGACACAACTCAACTTATTGGATGCACAAGATTGGTTAAAAACCCTAATTGGACAAGAAAAAGCCTATGGAGGACGAAAATGACCTAATTGATCATCCAATGACACAAACACACCTATTGGATGCACAAGATTGGTTAAAAACCCTAATTGGACAAGAATATGCCTAGGGAGGACGAAAATGACCTAATTGATCATCCAATGACACAAACACACCTATTGGATGCACAAGATTGGTTAAAAACCCTAATCAGACAAGAATATGCCTAGGTAGGACGAAAATGACCTAATTGATCATCCGATGACACAAACACACCTATTGGATGCACAAGATTGGTTAAAAACCCTAATTGGACAAGAATAAGCCTAGGGAGGACGAAAACGACCTAATTGATCATCCAATGACACAAACACACCTATTGGATGCACAAGATTGGTTAAAAACCCTAATTGGACAAGAATAAGCCTAGGGAGGACGAAAATGACCTAATTGATCATCCAATGACACAAACACACCTATTGGATGCACAAGATTGGTTAAAAACCCTAATTGGACAAGAATATGCCTAGTGAGGACGAAAATGACCTAAATTGATCATCCAATGACACAAACACACCTATTGGATGCACAAGATTGGTTAAAAACCCTAATTGGACAAGAATATGCCTAGGGAGGACAAAAATGACCTTAATTGATCATCCAATCACACAAACACACCTATTGGATGCACAAGATTGGTTAAAAACCCTAATTGGACAAGAATAAGCCTAGGGAGGACGAAAACGACCTAATTGATCATCCAATGACACAAACACACCTATTGGATGCACAAGATTGGTTAAAAACCCTAATTGGACAAGAATATGCCTAGGGAGAACGGATATGACCTAAATGTTAATCCAATGACACAAATGAACTTATTGGATGCACAAGATTGGTTAAAAACCCTAATTGGACAAGAATAAGCCTAGGGAGGACGAAAATGACCTAATTGATCATCCAATGACACAAACACACCTATTGGATGCACAAGATTGGTTAAAAACCCTAATTGGACAAGAATAAGCCTAGGGAGGACGAAAATGACCTAATTGATCATCCAATGACACAAACACATCTATTGGATGCATAAGATTGGTTAAAAACCCTAATTGGACAAGAATATGCCTAGGGAGGACGAAAATGACCTAATTGATCATCCAATGACACAAATACACCTATTGGATGCACAAGATTGGTTAAAAACCCTAATTGGACAAGAATAAGCATAGGGAGGACGAAAATGACCTAATTGATCATCCAATGAAACAAACACAACTATTGGATGCACAAGATTGGTTAAAAACCCTAATTGGACAAGAATAAGCCTAGGGAGGACGAAAATGACCTAATTGATCATCCAATGACACAAACACACCTATTGGATGCACAAGATTGGTTAAAAACCCTAATTGGACAAGAATAAGCCTAGGGAGGACGAAAATGACCTAATTGATCATCCAATGACACAAACACACCTATTGGATGCACAAGATTGGTTAAAAACCCTAATTGGACAAGAATAAGCCTAGGGAGGACGAAAATGACCTAATTGATCATCCAATGACACAAGCACACCTATTGGATGCACAAGGTTGGTTAAAAACCCTAATTGGACAAGAATAAGCCTAGGGAGGACGAAAATGACCTAATTGATCATCCAATGACACAAACACACCTATTGGATGCACAAGATTGGTTAAAAACCCTAATTGGACAAGAATAAGACTAGGGAGGACGAAAATGACCTAATTGATCATCCAATGACACAAACACACCTATTGGATGCACAAGATTGGTTAAAAACCCTAATTGGACAAGAATATGCCTAGGGAGGACGAAAATGACCTAATTGATCATCCAATGACACAAATGAACTTATTGGATGCACAAGATTAGTTAAACACCCTAATGGGAAAAGAATAAGCCTAGGGAGGACGAAAATAACCTAATTGATCGTCCAATAACACAAACACACCTATTGGATACACAAGATTGGTCTAAAACTCTAATTGGACAAGAATATGCCTAGGGAGGAAGAAAATGACCTAAATGTTAATCCAATGACACAAATGAACTTATTGGATGCACAAGATTGGTTAAAAACCCTAATTGGGCAAGAATAAGCTTAGGGAGGACGAAAATGACCTAATTGATCATCCAATGACACAAACACACCTATTGGATGCACAAGATTGGTTAAAAACCCTAATTGGACAAGAATAAGCCTAGGGAGGACGAAAATGACCTAATTGATCATCCAATGACACAAACATACCTATTGGATACACAAGATTGGTTAAAAACCCTAATTGGACAAGAATATGCCTAGGGAGGACGAAAATGACCTAAATATTAATTCAATGACACAAACACACCTATTGGATGCACAAGATTGGTTAAAAACCCTAATTGGACAAGAATAAGTCTAGGGAGGACGAAAATGACCTAATTGATCATCCAATGACACAAACACACCTATTGGATGCACAAGATTGGTTAAAAACCTAATTGGACAAGAATAAGCCTAGAAAGGACGAAAATGACCTAATTGATCATCCAATGACACAAACACACCTATTGGATGCACAAGATTGGTTAAAAACCCTAATTGGAAAAGAATACGCTTAGGGAGGACGAAAATGACCTAAATATTAATTCAATGACACAAATAAAGTTATTGGATGCACATGATTGGTTAAAAACCCTAATTGGACAAGAATAAGTCTAGGGAGGACGAAAATGACCTAATTGATCATCCAATGACACAAACACACCTATTGGATGCACAAGATTGGTTAAAAACCCTAATTGGACAAGAATAAGCCTAGGGAGGACGAAAATGACCTAATTGATCATCCAATGACACAAACACACCTATTGGATGCACAAGATTGGTTAAAAACCCTAATTGGACAAGAATATGCCTAGGGAGGACGAAAATGACCTAATTGATCATCCAATGACACAAACACACCTATTGGATGCACAAGATTGGTTAAAAACCCTAATTGGACAAGAATATGCCTAGGGAGGACGAAAATGACCTAAATATTAATTCAATGACACAAACAAAGTTATTGGATGCACAAGATTGGTTGAAAACCCTAATTGGACAAGAATATGTCTAGGGAGGACGAAAATGACCTAAATGTTAATCCAATGACACAAATGAACTTATTGGATGCACAACACTGGTAAAAAACCCTAATTGGACAAGAGTAAGCCTAGGAAGGACGAAAATAACCTAATTGATCATCCAATGACACAAACACACCTATTGGATGCACAAGATTGGTTAAAAACCCTAATTGGACAAGAATATGCCTAGGGAGGACGAAAATGACCTAAATATTAATTCAATGACAAAAACAAAGTTATTGGATGCACATGATTGGTTAAAAACCCTAATTGGACAAGAATAAGCCTAGGGAGGACGAAAATGACCTAATTGATCATCCAATGACACAAACACACCTATTGGATGCACAAGATTGGTTAAAAACCCTAATTGGACAAGAATATGCCTAGGGAGGACGAAAATGACCTAAATTGATCATCCAATGACACAAACACACCTATTGGATGCACAAGATTGGTTAAAAACCCTAATTGGACAAGAATAAGTCTAGGGAGGACGAAAATGACCTAATTGATCATCCAATGACACAAACACACCTATTGGATGCAAAAGATGCGTTAAAAAACCTAATTGGACAAGAATATGCCTAGGGAGGACGAAAATGACCTAAATGTTAATCCAATGACACAAATGAACTTATTAGATGTACAAGATTGGTTAAAAACCCTAATTGGACAAGAATAAGCCTAGGGAGGACGAAAATGACCTAATTGATCATCCAATGACACAAACACACCTATTGGATGCACAAGATTGGTTAAAAACCCTAATTGGACAAGAATATGCCTAGGGAGGACGAAAATGACCTAAATGTTAATCCAATGACACAACTCAACTTATTGAATGCACAAGATTGGTTAAAAACCCTAATTGGACAAGAATAAGCCTATGGAGGACGAAAATGACCTAATTGATCATCCAATGACACAAACACACCTATTGGATGCACAAGATTGGTTAAAAACCCTAATTGGACAAGAATAAGCCTAGGGAGGACGAAAATGACCTAATTGATCATTTAATGACACAAACACACCTATTGGATGCACAAGATTGGTTAAAAACCATAATTGGACAAGAATAAGCCTAGGGAGGACGAAAATGACCTAATTGATCAACTATTGCCACAAACACACCTATTGGATGCACAAGATTGGTTAAACACCTATTGGATGCACAAGATTGATTAAAAACCCTAATTGGACAAGAATATGCCTAGGGAGGACGAAAACGACCTAAATGTTAATCCAATGACACAACTCAACTTATTGGATGCACAAGATTGGTTAAAAACCCTAATTGGACAAGAATAAGCCTATGGAGGACGAAAATGACCTAATTGATCATCCAATGACACAAACACACCTATTGGATGCACAAGATTGGTTAAAAACCCTAATTGGACAAGAATAAGCCCAGGGAGGACGAAAATGACCTAAATGTTAATCCAATGACACAACTCAACTTATTGGATGCAAAAGATTGGTTAAAAACCCTAATTGGACAAGAATAACCCTATGGAGGACGAAAATGACCTAAATGTTAATCCAATGACACAACTCAACTTATTGGATGCACAAGATTTGTTAAAAACCCTAATTGGACAAGAATAAGCCTAAGGAGGACGAAAATGACCTAATTGATCATCCAATGACACAAACACACCTATTGGATGCACAAGATTGGAAAAAAACCCTAATTGGACAAGAATATGCCTAGGGAGGACGAAAATGGCCAATATATTAATTCAATGACAAAAACAAACTTATCGGATGCACAAGATTGGTTAAAAACCCTAATTGGACAAGAATAAGCCTAGGGAGGAAGAAAATGACCTAATTGATCTTCCAATGACACAAACACACCTATTAGATGCACAAGATTGGTTAAAAACCCTAATTGGACAAGAATAAGTCTAGGGAGGACGAAAATGACCTAATTGATCATCCAATGACACAAACACACCTATTGGATGCACAAGATTGGTTAAAAACTCTAATTGGACAAGAATATGCCTAGGGAGAACGAAAATTACCTTAATATTAATTCAATGACACAAACAAAGTTATTGGATGCACAAGATTGGTTAAAAACCCTAACTGGACAAGAATAAGCCTAGGGAGGACGTAAATGACCTAATTGATCATCCAATGACACAAACACACCTATTGGATGCACAAGATTGGTTAAAAACCCTAATTGGACAGGAATAAACCTAGGGAGGACGAAAATAACCTAATTGATCATCCAATGACACAAACACACCTATTGGATGCACAAGATTGGTTAAAAACCCTAATTGGACAAGAATATGCCTAGGGAGGACGAAAATGACCTAAATGTTAATCCAATGACACAAATGAACTTATTGGATGCACAAGATTGG
Organism: Cicer pinnatifidum; assembly: GCA_037974775.1. Classification (NCBI taxonomy): domain Eukaryota; kingdom Viridiplantae; phylum Streptophyta; class Magnoliopsida; order Fabales; family Fabaceae; genus Cicer; species Cicer pinnatifidum. Next base: position 13,350 of record JBBPBR010001473.1, on the reverse strand, counting down.
TTAAAAACCCTAATTGGACAAGAATAAGCCTAGGGAGGACGAAAATGACCTAAATGTTAATCCAATGAAACAACTCAACTTATTGGATGCACAAGATTGGTTAAAAACCCTAATTGGACAAGAATAAGCATAGGGAGGACGAAAATGACCTAATTGATCATCCAATGACACAAACACACCTATTGGATGCAGAAGATTGGTTAAAAACCCTAGTTGGACAAGAATATGCCTAGGGAGGACGAAAATGACCTAAATATTAATTCAATGAAACAAACAAACTTATTGGATGTACAAGATTGGTTTAAAACCCTAATTGGACAAGAATAAGCCTAGGGAGGACGAAAATGACCTAATTGATCATCCAATGACACAAACACACCTATTGGATGCACAAGATTGGTTAAAAACCCTAATTGGACAAGAATAAGCCTAGGGAGGACGAAAATGACCTAAATGTTAATCCAATGACACAACTCAACTTATTGGATGCACAAGATTGGTTAAAAACCCTAATTGGACAAGAATAAGCATAGGGAGTACGAAAATGACCTAATTGATCATCCAATGACACAAACACACCTATTGGATGCACAAGATTGGTTAAAAACCCTAATTGGACAAGAATAAGCCTAGGGAGGACGAAAATGACCTAATTGATCATCCAATGACACAAACACACCTATTGGATGCACAAGATTGGTTAAAAACCCTAATTGGACAAGAATAAGCCTAGGGAGGACGAAAATGACCTAATTGATCATCCAATGACACAAACACACCTATTGGATGCACAAGAATGGTTAAAAACCCTAATTGGACAAGAATTTGCCTAGGGAGAACTAAAATGACCTAAATTGATCATCCAATGACACAAACACACCTATTGGATGCACAAGATTGGTTAAAAACCCTAATTGGACAAGAATAAGCCTAGGGAGGACGAAAATGACCTAATTGATCATCCAATGACACAAACACACCTATTGGATGCACAAGATTGGTTAAAAACCCTAATTGGACAAGAATAAGCCTAGGGAGGACGAAAATGACCTAATTGATCATCCAATGACACAAACACACCTATTGGATGCATAAGATTGGTTAAAAACCCTAATTGGACAAGAATAAGCTTAGGGAGGACGAAAAATGACCTAATTGATCATCCAATGACACAAACACACCTATTGGATGCACAAGATTGGTTAAAAACCCTAATTGGACAAGAATAAGCCTAGGGAGGACGAAAATGACCTAATTGATCATCCAATGACACAAACACACCTATTGGATGCACAAGGTTTCTTAAAAACCCTAATTGGACAAGAATAAGCATAAAAAGGACGAAAATGACCTAATTGATCATCCAATGACACAAACACACCTATTGGATGCACAAGATTGGTTAAAAACCATAATTGGACAAGAATAAGCATAAAAAGGACGAAAATGACCTAATTGATCATCCAATGACACAAACACACCTATTGGATGCACAAGATTGGTTAAAAACCCTAATTGGACAAGAATATGCCTAGGGAGGACGAAAATGACCTAAATGTTAATCCAATGACACAAATGAACTTATTGGATGCACAAGATTGGTTAAAAACCCTAATTGGACAAGAATAAGCCTAGGGAGGACGAAAATGACCTAAATGTTAATCCAATGACACAACTCAACTTATTGGATGCACAAGATTGGTTAAAAACCCTAATTGGACAAGAATAAGCCTAGGGAGGACGAAAATGACCTAATTGATCATCCAATGACACAAACAGACCTATTGGATGCACAAGATTGGTTAAAAGCCCAAATTGGACAAGAATATGGCTGGGGAGGACGAAAATGACCTAATTGATCATCCAATGACACAAATGAACTTATTGGATGCACAAGATTAGTTAAAAACCCTAATTGGACAAGAATAAGCCTAGGGAGGACGAAAATAACCTAATTGATCATCCAATGACACAAACACACCTATTGGATGCACAAGATTGGTCTAAAACTCTAATTGGACAAGAATATGCCTAGGGAGGACGAAAATGACCTAAATGTTAATCCAATGACACAACTCAACTTATTGGATGCACAAGATTGGTTAAAAACCCTGATTGGACAAGCATAAGCCTAGGGAGGACGAAAATGACCTAAATGTTAATCCAATGCACAACTCAACTTATTGGATGCACAAGACTGGTTAAAAACCCTAATTGGGCAAGAATAAACCTAGGGAGGACGAAAATGACCTAATTGATCCTCCAATGATAGAAACACACCTATTGGATGCACAAGATTGGTTAAAAACCCTAATTGGACAAGAATAAGCCTAGGGAGGACGAAAATGACCTAAATGTTAATCCAATGACACAACTCAACTTATTGGATGCACAAGATTGGTTAAAAACCCTAATTGGACAAGAATAAGCCTATGGAGGACGAAAATGACCTAATTGATTATCCAATGACACAAACATACCTATTGGATGCACAAGATTGGTTAAAAACCCTAATTGGACAAGAATAAGCCTAGGGAGGACGAAAATGACCTAAATGTTAATCCAATGACACAACTCAACTTATTGGATGCACAAGATTGGTTAAAAACCCTAATTGGACAAGAATAAGCCTAGGGAGGACGAAAATGACCTAATTGATCATCCAATGACACAAACACACCTATTGGATGCACAAGATTGGAAAAAAAACCCTAATTAGACAAGAATATGCCTAGGGAGGACGAAAATGACCAATATATTAATTCAATGACACAAACAAACTTGTCGGATGCACAAGATTGGTTAAAAACCCTAATTGGACAAGAATAAGCCTAAGGAGGAAGAAAATGACCTAATTGATCTTCCAATGACACAAACACACCTATTAGATGCACAAGATTGGTTAAAAACCCTAACTGGACAAGAATAAGTCTAGGGAGGACGAAAATGACCTAATTGATCATCCAATGACACAAACACACCTATTGGATGCACAAGATTGGTTAAAAACTCTAATTGGACAAGAATATGCCTAGGGAGAACGAAAATTACCTTAATATTAATTCAATGACACAAACAAAGTTATTGGATGCACAAGATTGGTTAAAAACCCTAGTTGGACAAGAATAAGCCTAGGGAGGACGTAAATGACCTAATTGATCATCCAATGACACAAACGCACCTATTGGATGCACAAGATTGGTTAAAAACCCTAATTGGACAAGAATAAGCCTAGGGAGGACGAAAATAACCTAATTGATCATCCAATGACACAAACACACCTATTGGATGCACAAGATTGGTTAAAAACCCTAATTGGACAAGAATAAGCCTAGGGAGGACGAAAATGACCTAAATGTTAATCCAATAACACAAATGAACTTATTGGATGCACAAGATTGGTTAAAAACCCTAATTAGACATGCATAAGCCTCGGGAGGACGAAAATGACCTAAATGTTAATCCAATGACACAACTCAACTTATTGGAAGCACAAGATTGGTTAAAAACCCTAATTGGACAAGAATAAGCCTATGGAGGACGAAAATGACCTAATTGATCATCCAATGACACAAACACACCTATTGGATGCACAAGATTGGTTAAAAACCCTAATTGGACAAGAATAAGCCCAGGGAGGACGAAAATGACCTAAATGATCATCCAATGACACAAACACACCTATTGGATGCACAAGATTGGTTAAAAACTCTAATTGGACAAGAATATGCCTAGGGAGAACGAAAATTACCTTAATATTAATTCAATGACACAAACAAAGTTATTGGATGCACAAGATTGGTTAAAAACCCTAATTGGACAAGAATAAGCCTAGGGAGGACGTAAATGACCTAATTGATCATCCTATGACACAAACACACCTATTGGATGCACAAGATTGGTTAAAAACCCTAATTGGACAAGAATATGCCTAGGGAGGACGAAAATGACCTAATTGATCATCCAATGACACAAACACACCTATTGGATGCACAAGATTGGTTAAAAACCCTAATTGGACAAGAATATGCCTAGGGAGGACGAAAATGACCTAAATGTTAATCCAATGACACAAATGAACTTATTGGATGCACAAGATTGGATAAAAACCCTAATTGGACCAGAATAAGCCTAGGGAGGACGAAAATGAGCTAATTGATCATCCAATGACACAAACACACCTATTGGATGCACAAGATTGGTTAAAAACCCTAATTGGACAAGAATAAGCCTAAGGAGGACGAAAATGACCTAATTGATCATCCAATGACACAAACACACCAATTGGATGCACAAGATTGGTTAAAAACCCTAATTGGACAAGAATAAGCCTAGGGAGGACGAAAATGACCTAATTGATCATCCAATGATACAAACACACCTATTGGATGCACAAGATTGGTTAAAAACCCTAATTGGACAAGAATATGCCTAGGGAGGACGATAATGACCTAAATATTAATTCAATGACACAATCAAAGTTATTGGATGCACAAGATTGGTTAAAAACCCTAATTCGACAAGAATAAGCCTAGGGAGGACGAAAATGACCTAATTGATCATCCAATGACACAAACACACCTATTGGAAGCACAAGATTGGTTAAAAACCCTAATTGGACAAGAATATGCCTAGGGAGGACGAAAATGACCTAAATGTTAATCCAATGACACAAATGAACTTATTGGATGCACAAGATTGGTTAAAAACCCTAATTGGACAAGAATAAGCCTAGGGAGGGCGAAAATGACCTAATTGATCATCCAAAGACACCAACACACCTATTGGATGCACAAGATTGGTTTAAAACCCTAGTTGGACAAGAATATGCCTAGGGAGGACGAAAATGCCCTAATTGATCATCCAATGACACAAATGAACTTATTGGATGCACAAGATTGGTTAAAACCCCTAATTGGACAAGAATAAGCCTAGGGAGGACGAAAATGACCTAATTGATCATCCAATGACACAAACACACCTATTGGATGCACAAGATTGGTTAAAAACCATAATTGGACAAGAATATGCCTAGGGAGGACGAAAATGACCTAAATATTAATTCAATGAAACAAACAAACTTATTGGATGCACAAGATTGGTTACAAACCCTATTTGGACAAGAATATGCCTAGGGAGGACGAAAATGACCTAATTGATCATCCAATGACACAAACACACCTATTGGATGCACAAGATTGGTTAAAAACCCTAATTGGACAAGAATAAGCCTAAGGAGGAAGAAAATAACCTAATTGATCATCCAATGACACAAATACACCTATTCGATGCACAAGATTGGTTAAAAACCCTAATTGGACAAGAATATGCCTAGGGAGGACGAAAATGACCTAAATGTTAATCCAATGACACAAATGAACTTATTGGATGCACAAGATTGGTTAAAAACCCTAATTGGACAAGAATAAGCCTAGGGAGGACGAAAAATGACCTAAATGTTAATCCAATGACACAACTCAACTTCTTGGATGCACAAGATTGGTTAAAAACCCTAATTGGACAAGAATAAGCCTAGGGAGGACGTAAATGACCTAATTGATCATCCAATGACACAAACACACCTATTGGATGCACAAGATTGGTTAAAAACCCTAATTGGACAAGAATAAGCCTAGGGATGACGAAAATGACCTAAATGTTAATCCAATGACACAACTCAACTTATTGGATGCACAAGATTGGTTAAAAACCCTAATTGGACAAGAATAAGCCGAGGGAGGACGAAAATGATCTAATTGATCATTCAATGACACAAACATACCTATTGGATGCACAAGATTCGTTAAAAACCCTAATTGGACAAGAATATGCCTATGGAGGACGAAAATGACCTAAATATTAATTCAATGAAACAGACAAACTTATTGGATGCACAAGATTGGTTAAAAACCCTTATTGGACAAGAATATGCCTAGGGAGGACGAAAATGACCTAATTGATCATCCAATGACACAAACACACCTATTGGATGCACAAGATTGGTTAAAAACCCTAATTGGACAAGAATAAGCCTAGGGAGGACGAAAATGACCTAATTGATCATCCAATGACACATACACACCTATTAGATGCACAAGAACTGTTAAAAACCCTAATTGGACAAGAATAAGCCTAGGGAGGACGAAAATGACCTAATTGATCATCCAATGACACAAACACACCTATTGGATGCACAAGATTGGTTAAAAACCCTAATTGGACAAGAATAAGCCTAGGGAGGACGAAAATGACCTAAATGTTAATCCAATGACACAACTCAACCTATTGGATGCACAAGATTGGTTAAAAACCCTAATTGGACAAGAGTGTGCCTAGGGAGGACGAAAATGACCTAAATGTTAATCCAATGACACAAATGAACTTATTGGATGCACAAGATTGGTTAAAAACCCTAATTGGACAAGAATAAGCCTAGGGAGGACGAAAATGACCTAAATGTTAATCCAATGACCCAACTCAACTTATTGGATGCACAAGATTGGTTAAAAACCCTAATTGGACAAGAATAAGCCTAGGGAGGACGAAAATGACCTAAATGTTAATCCAATGACACAAATGAACTTATTGGATGCACAAGATTGGTTAAAAACCCTAATTGGACAAGAATAAGCCTAGGGAGGACGAAAATGACTTAAATGTCAATCCAATGACACAACTCAACTTATTGGATGCACAAGATTGGTTAAAAACCCTAATTGGACAAGAATAAGCCTATGGAGGACGAAAATGACCTAATTGATCATCCAATGACACAAACACACCTATTGGATGCACAAGATTGGTTAAAAACCCTAATTGGACAAGAATAAGCCTAGGGAGGACGAAAATTACCTAATTGATCATCCATTGACACAAACACACCTATTGGATGCACAAGATTGGTTAAAAACCCTAATTGGACAAGAATACGCCTAGGGAGGACGAAAATGACCTAATTGATCATCCAATGACACAAACACACCTATTGGATGCACAAGATTGGTTAAAAACCCTAATTGGACAAGAATATGCCTAGGGAGGACGAAAATGACCTAATTGATCATCCAATGACACAAACACACCTATTGGATGCACAAGATTGGTTAAAAACCCTAATTGGACAAGAATATGCCTAGGGAGGACGAATATGACCTAAATGTTAATCCAATGACACAAATGAACTTATTGGATGCACAAGATTGGTTAAAAACCCTAATTGGACAAGAATAAGCCTAGGGAGAAAGAAAATGAACTAAATGTTAATCCAATGACACAACTCAACTTATTGGATGCACAAGATTGGTTAGAAACCCTAATTGGACAAGAATAAGCTTAGGGAGGACGAAAATGACCTAATTGATCATCCAATGACACAAACACACCTATTGGATGCACAAGATTGGTTAAAAACCCTAATTGGACAAGAATATGCCTAGGGAGGACGAAAATGACCTATTTGATCATCCAACGACACAAACACACCTATTTATTTCACAAGATCGGTTAAAAACCCTAATTGGACAAGAATAAGCCTAGGGAGGACGAAAATGACCTAATTGATCATCCAATGACACAAACACACCTATTGGATGCACAAGATTGGTTAAAAACCCAAATTGGACAAGAATATGCCTAGGGGGGACAAATATGACCTAATTGATCATCCAATGACACAAATGAAGTTATTGGATGTACAAGATTAGTTAAAAACCATAATTGGACAAGAATAAGCATTGGGAGGACGAAAATAACCTAATTGATCATCCAATGAAACAAACACACCTATTGGATGCACAAGATTGGTTAAAAACCCTAATTGGACAATAATATGCCTAGGGAAGATGAAAATGACCTAAATGTTAATCCAATGACACAAATGAACTTATTGGATGCACAAGATTGGTTAAAAACCCTAATTGGACAAGAATAAGCCTAGGGACGACGAAAATGACCTAATTGATCATCCAATAACACAAACACACCTATTGGATGCACAAGATTGGTTAAAAACCCTAATTGGACAAGAATAAGCCTAGGGAGGACGAAAATGACCTAAATGTTAATCCAATGACACAACTCAACTTATTGGATGCACAAGATTGGTTAAAAACCCTAATTGGACAAGAATAAGCCTAGGGACGACGAAAATGACCTAATTGATCATCCAATGACACAAACACACCTATTGGATGCACAAGATTGGTTAAAAACCCTAATTGGACAAGAATAAGCCTAGGGAGGACGAAAATGACCTAAATGTTAATCCAATGACACAACTCAACTTATTGGATGCACAAGATTGGTTAAAAACCCTAATTGGACAAGAATATGCCTAGGGAGGCCGAAAATGACCTAAATGTTAATCCAATGACACAAATGAACTTATTGGATGCACAAGATTGGTTAAAAACCCTAATTGGACAAGAATAAGCCTAGGGAGGACGAAAATGACCTAAATGTTAATCCAATGACACAACTCCACTTATTGGATGTACAAGATTGGTTAAAAACCCTAATTGGACAAGAATAAGCCAAGGGAGGACGAAAATGACCTAATTGATCATCCAATGACACAAACACACCTATTGGATGCACAAGATTGGTTAAAAACCCTAATTGGACAAGAAGATGCCTAGGGAGGACGGAAATGACCTAATTGATCATCCAATGACACAAACACACCTATTGGATGCACAAGATCGGTTAAAAACCCTAATTGGACAAGAATAAGCTTAGGGAGGACGAAAATGACCTAATTGATCATCCAATGACACAAACACACCTATTGGATGCACAAGATCGGTTAAAAACCCTAATTGGACAAGAATAAGCCTAGGGAGGACGAAAATGACCTAATTGATCATCAATTGACACAAACACACCTATTGGATGCACAAGATTGGTTAAAAACCCTAATTGGACAAGAATATGCCTATGGAGGACGAAAATGACCTAAATGTTAATCCAATGACACAAATGAACTTATTGGATGCACAAGACTGGTTAAAAACCCTAATTGGACAAGAATAGTCCTAGGGAGGACTAAAATGACCTAATTGATCATCCAACGACACAAACACACCTATTGGATGCACCAGATTGGTTAAAAACCCTAATTGGACAAGAATAAGCTTAGGGAGGACGTAAATGACCTAATTGATCATCCAATGACACAAACACACCTATTCGATGCACAAGATTGGTTAAAACCCCTAATTGGACAAGAATAAACCTAGGGAGGACGAAAATGACCTAATTGATCATCAATTGACACAAACACACCTATTGGATGCACAAGATTAGTTAAAAACCCTAATTGGACAAGAATATGCCTAGGGAGGACGAAAATGACCTAATTGATCATCCAACGACACAAACACACCTATTGGATTCACAAGATTGGTTAAAAACCCTAATTGGACAAGAATATGCCTAGGGAGGACGAAAATGACCTAATTGATCATCCAACGACACAAACACACCTATTGGATGAACAAGATCCGTTAAAAACCCTAATTGGACAAGAATAAGCCTAGGGAGGACGAAAATGACCTAATTGATCATCCAATGACACAAATGAACTTATCGGAGGCACAAGATTAGTTAAAAACCCTAATTGGACAAGAATAAGCCTAGGGAGGACGAAAATAACCTAATTGATCATCCAATGACACAAACACACCTATTGGATGCACAAGATTGGTTAAAAACCCTAATTGGACAAGAATAAGCCTAGGGAGGACGAAAATGACCTAAATGTTAATCCAAAGACACAACTCAACTTATTGGATGCACAAGATTGGTTAAAAACCCTAATTGGACAAGAATAAGCCTATGGAGGACGAAAATGACCTAATTGATCATCCAAATGACACAAACACACCTATTGGATGCACAAGATTGGTTAAAAACCCTAATTGGACAAGAATAAGCCTAGGGAGGACGAAAATGACCTAAATGTTAATCCAATGACACAACTCAACTTATTGGATGCACAAGATTGGTTAAAAACCCTAATTGGACAAGAATAAGCCTAGGGAGGACGAAAATGACCTAATTGATCATCCAATGACACAAACACACCTATTGGATGCACAAGATTGGTTAAAAACCCTAATTGGACAAGAATAAGCCTATGGAGGACGAAAATGACCTAATTGATCATCCAATGACACAAACACACCTATTGGATGGAAAAGATTGGTTAAAAACCCTAATTGGACAAGAGTAAGCCTAGGGAGGACGCAAATAACCTAATTGATCATACAATGACTCAAACACACCTATTGGATGCACAAGATTGGTTAAAAACCCTAATTGGACAAGAATATGCCTAGGGAGGACGAAAATGACCTAAATGTTAATCCAATGACACAAATGAACTTATTGGATGCACAAGATTGGTTAAAAACCCTAATTGGACAAGAATAAGCCTAGGGAGGACGAAAATTACCTAAATGTTAATCCAATGACACAACTCAACTTATTGGATGCACAAGATTGGTTAAAAACCCTAATTGGGCAAGGATAAGCCTAGGGAGGACGAAGATGACCTAATTGATCATCCAATGACACAAACACACCTATTGGATGCACAAGATTGGTTAAAAACCCTAATTGGACAAGAATAAGCCTAGGGAGGACGAAAATGACCTAATTGATCATCCAATGACACAAACACACCTATTGGATGCACAAGATTGGTTAAAAACCCTAATTGGACAAGAATATGCCTAGGGAGGACGAAAATGACCTAATTGGTCATCCAATGACACAAACACACCTATTGGATGCACAAGATTGGTTAAAAACCCTAATTGGACAAGACTAAGCCTAGGGAGGACGAAAATAACCTAATTGATCATCCAATGACACAAACACACCTATTGGATGCACAAGATTGGTTAAAAACCCTAATTGGACAAGAATATGCCTAGGCAGGACAAAAATGACCTAAATGTTAATCCAATGACACAAATGAACTTATTGGATGCACAAGATTGGTTAAAAACCCTAATTGGACAAGAATAAGCCTAGGGAGGACGAAAATGACCTAATTGATCATCCAATGACACAAACACACCTATTGGATGCACAAGATTGGTTAAAAACCCTAATTGGACAAGAATATGCCTAGGGAGGAAGAAAATGACCTAATTGATCATCCAATGACACAAACACACCTATTGGATGCACAAGATTGGTTAAAGACCCTAATTGGACAAGAATATGCCTAGGGAGGACGATAATGACCTAAATGTTAATCCAATGACACAAATGAACTTATTGGAAGCACAAGATTGGTTAAAAACCCTAATTGGACAAGAATAAGCATATGGAGGACGAAAATGACCTAATTGATCATCCAATGACACAAACACACCTATTGGATGCACAAGATTGGTTAAAAACCCTAATTGGACAAGAATAAGCCTAGGGAGGACGAAAATGACCTAAATGTTAATCCAATGACACAACTCAACTTATTGGATGCACAGGATTGGTTAAAAACCCTAATTGGACAAGAATAAGCCTAGGGAGGACGAAAATAACCTAATTGATCATCCAATGACACAAACACACCTATTGGATACACAAGATTGGTTAAAAACCCTAATTGGACAAGAATATGCCTAGGGAGGACGAAAATGACCTAATTGATCATCCAATGACACAAACACACCTATTGGATGCACAAGATTGGTTTAAAACCCTAGTTGGACAAGAATATGCCTAGGGAGGACGAAAATGACCTAATTGATCATCCAATGACACAAATGAACTTATTGGATGCACAAGATTGGTTAAAAACCCTAATTGGACTAGAATATGCCTAAGGAGGACGAAAATGACCTAATTGATCATCCAATGACACAAACACACCTATTGGATGCACAAGATTGGTTAAAAACCCTAATTGGACAAGAATATGCCTAGGGAGGACGAAAATGACCTAAATGTTAATCCAATGACACAAATGAACTTATTGGATGCACAAGATTGGTTAAAACCCCTAATTGGACAAGAATAAGCCTAGGGAGGATCAAAGTGACCTAATTGATCATCCAACGAGATAAACACACCTATTGGATGCACAAGATTGGTTAAAAACCCTAATTGGACAAGAATATGCCTAGGGAGGACGAAAATGACCTAAATGTGAATCCAATGACACAAATGAACTTATTGGATGCACAAGATTGGTTAAAAACCTAATTCGACAAGAATAAGCCTGGGGAGAATGAAAATGACCTAAATGTTAATCCAATGACATAACTCAACTTATTGGATGCACAAGATTGGTTAAAAACCCTAATTGGACAAGAATAAGCCTAGGGAGGACGAAAATGACCTAATTGATCATCCAATGACACAAACACACCAATTGGATGCACAAGATTCGTTAAAAACCCTAATTGGACAACAATATGCCTAGGGAGGACGAAAATGACCTAATTGATTTTCCAATGACTCAAACACACCTATTGGATGCACAAGATTGGTTAAAAACCCTAATTGGACAAGAATAAGCCTAGGGATGACGAAAATGACCTAAATGTTAATCCAATGACACAACTCAACTTATTGGATGCACAAGATTGGTTAAAAACCCTAATTGCACAAGAATAAGCCTAGGGACGACGAAAATGACCTAATTGATCATCCAATGACACAAACACACCTATTGGATGCACAAGATTGGTTAAAAACCCTAATTGGACAAGAATAAGCCTAGGGAGGACGAAAATGACCTAAATGTTAATCCAATGACACAACTCAACTTATTGGATGCACAAGATTGGTTAAAAACCCTAATTGGACAAGAATAAGCCTAGGGAAGACGAAAATGACCTAATTGATCATCCAATGACACAAACACACCTATTGGATGCACAAGATTGGAAAAAAAACCCTAATTAGACAAGAATATGCCTAGGGAGGACGAAAATGACCAATATATTAATTCAATGACACAAACAAACTTGTCGGATGCACAAGATTGGTTAAAAACCCTAATTGGACAAGAATAAGCCTAAGGAGGAAGAAAATGACCTAATTGATCTTCCAATGACACAAACACACCTATTAGATGCACAAGATTGGTTAAAAACTCTAATTGGACAAGAATATGCCTAGGGAGAACGAAAATTACCTTAATATTAATTCAATGACACAAACAAAGTTATTGGATGCACAAGATTGGTTAAAAACCCTAGTTGGACAAGAATAAGCCTAGGGAGGACGTAAATGACCTAATTGATCATCCAATGACACAAACGCACCTATTGGATGCACAAGATTGGTTAAAAACCCTAATTGGACAAGAATAAGCCTAGGGAGGACGAAAAT